>DWEG01000199.1:0-12543 GCA_018245845.1 Apyrrothrix hygieia | reverse complement strand
TACACCTGACTTTAGTGAACCGAAACGTTTTGTTGGATCTACATCAAGAAGACTTTTTACCAACGCCTTGCAAGCGGGAGTCATATAATCGGGAGTACGAAATTGTCCTTCTAGAATTTTCTCATACAACTTCATAGTGTCAGAACTATAAAAGGGAGGATATCCAGCATTCATTTCGTATATAAGAACTCCGAACGACCACCAATCTACCGAATATGTGTAACCTTTCGACAAGATAATCTCTGGAGCCAAATATTCGGGCGTTCCACATAACGTCCACGTCCTGTTTTTTATTATTTTGCAGAAGCCGAAATCGCCCAGTTTAATGTATCCGGATTCTTCAATAAATATATTTTCCGGCTTCACGTCTCTGTGGATTACACAACAGTGATGGAGATATTCCAGCGCCAGCACCATCTGGGCGGCGTAGAATTGTGCTAAGGGTTCTGATAAATTTCCCAGTCTCTTTGTCAAAGTAAACACCTCGCCGCCGGCCACATAAGGCAAAAGTAGATATATGTACATATTGTCTTTGCAACAGAAATCTAGTTTTATTACAAACGGAAAGTTCACACTCTCTAAAATCTTCTTCTCTAACAGCAGTTGCTTAACATTTTTCTTTTTTACTATGATAGATTTCTCTAAAACTTTCATTGCATGGTAATCTAACGTATTTTTGTCACGCACTAAAAATACAGTACCAAACGAACCAACCCCCAATGTTATTAATTGATCGAAATCTTCAGCAGACTTCTCATATGTTATTGGACTGGTATAATTTTTTACAAAATCATGTTTCATTGCATCCAAATACCGATTGTGATTGATTTGAAGTTCGTGTGTATATAGACCGATTTTTTCTTCCCTTTTATCAAACGTTGTGGTCATGCCATGGATTTTAAACTTATAATAAATATTTAATAAATAATACACGACATCCAATTATTCAAATAAACTTATAAATTATGCTGTATCATTTATATCACTAATCGTGTAAGTAATCAAATGAAATCCGTAATGGATGTCAAATATTTGTGACGGATCATATTGCGACATCGACAGATAATTAAATTATCCAATTTAAATTGAATTATATTCTAAATTTCAGCTGCTATGTCCAATATAATTAATGTTGTAAATAAAATAATAGAATGTTAAATTCCACTCAGAAACATAATGGAGAATATGTTCAAAAACAAATGTGTAAATCTACTTATTTCAATTAAGGAGACACGTGTTTACACGCCATGTAAAAAATTTATTTAATATTTTACATGTTGTTTTACTGTAAAGTGATCTAAATTTATATTTGTATGTAATTGATAGATTCTCATAAAATATTACGATGACTTATTCTTTAAGTAATGTCGGATTATATTTTAAACACGAAAAGTAAAACTTGTTAATTACTTGTTAATAAAGTTAAATCTTGTTATAAAAAAATTCGTGCCTAACTCTGATTGTCTATATAAATAAAAATAAACGCTACATATATTAAAATTATTAGACTGCGATATAAAGCTTTAAAACAAAAAAATATATTTATACATAATGGTACGTCCATAAACACATTTGATATATCTTATATAGTGGGACAGAAACTCACACTGTTTTCTTCCTTTGGCCTATAACTCTCTTTACCAATTAATATTGGGAGGCAGAAAACTAACATAACGTTAAAAATCAATGAATTCTTGCTCATACAAGCACTTTGACACTTTCTTTAGCTTCGTTTGTGATACTTCGGGAAAATTGCTGGTGTCTCCAGGTGATGGACATATGGGAACAAAGGGTGCCTCAATTCGTTGGTGCAAAATTGATTGCCAACACACTTCGCTATACCATGTATGGCTTTTAATATCATACGTTCCATTTTTAAAGCATCCCAAGCGTTTTGTCGGGTCCCCTTGTAAAAAACCTTTCAAAATTTGCTTACAATCCGAACTAAAGTTGTCTGGACATTTATATTGACCTTCAAGAATCTTCGTGTAAAGTCTGTTCGGATCAGATGCGAAGAAAGGGGGATAACCTGCCTCCATCTCAAATATTAAAATGCCAAGAGCCCACCAATCAACGGCAAAAGAATAACCTTTGGACAGTATAACTTCTGGCGCTAAGTACTCCGGTGTTCCACAAAGAGTCCAAGTCTTTTTCTTTAATATCTTGCAAAATCCGAAGTCGCAAAGTTTCAAATATCCATTTATATCGACTAAAATATTTTCTGGCTTAATATCTCTGTGAACGATGTCACAATGATGTAAATATTCTAAGGCAAGTGTCATTTGACTGGCATAAAACTTAGACAAGGTGTCTGAAAATTTTCCGTACTTTTGGATGTAAGTAAATAATTCTCCACCAGCTACATACGGTTGTACAAAGTAAAGATATAAATTGTCTTTAAAGGCAACGTCTAAAGACACTAAAAATTGAAACTGTACGCTTTGCAATATTCTTTTCTCCAATATAAGGTGTTTTACGTGATGTCTCTCTACGACGATACGTTTCTGTACCACCTTCATGGCGTGATAGGTAAATGTAGCTTTATCTCTCACTAAGAAAACTTCGCCATATGCACCATTACCAATTGCCTTTATTTTATCATAATCGGTAGGTTTCTTTTGTATATTGGGTGGATCATGATACTTTGATATAAATTGTGCTTTCAATAAGTCCAAATAACGTACATGATCATGATGATTTTTAGATGTATAATATGTTTTAGCCATTAATCAATCTGACCATTTATCAAGAATGACATTTAGCTTATCTTGTAGATAAGTACAAATTAAAGTCATAAAACTGACGAAAATAAATAGAAACCATGATGCCATTATCTGTCATCCGAGTCACATATCGGAAGTGACAAAAGTGATTAGTAGAAAGATGCACCATTAATATCTTGCGGTACTTACAATTTTATTATTTGTAATGACGCTTTAATAAAAATTAACTTCATGATTTCCTATTAATTTATTACAGTTATTTCATATTCTATACATCGTTATACCTACATGTTTAGTCATGTTTTTATACTTCATAACTGTGCTTAAATAGTTTTACTTATAATTTTTTTTTGTACTGACTATATGATATGTGTCATTATCAACATATTTTGTTTCGATCGCCGCATCGGTAAAGAAAATATTAACTATAAATTATTAAACTTAATAGCAATATTAGTCTTAAATTAAGTATTGACAATAAATTAAGTATTAATCTAATTAAGAAAGAAATAAATTCTAAGAAATGGTGGATGAAACCAAACGCCGCTTATTTTCACCACGCGTCGGTGGTTACCCAATTTCTAAACAAGAACAATATTCGCAATATCTCCACAAGTTGCATCAAGAATTTCTTGATTCCTGGAATGAGAAACCAGAAAGCAATGCGAAGCTCAGTGACTTTGAACGACAAAAGGTTTTAGGAACAGGCGCTTTCGGTGTAGTTTATTTGGCTAAACATATAGGAACGGGAAAATATTACGCAATGAAAATGCTAGAAAAAGAAAGGCTTGTAAAATTAAAACAAATAGAACATAGCTACTACGAAAAAAAAATTCTATGCGGCTTAAACTTTCCGTTCGCTGTATACATGAAATACTTTTTTAAGGATAACGTCTACCTCTATTATATTTTGCCTTTTATACCTGGTGGTGAAATGTTTACTCATTTGCGCAAAGTTGGCAAATTTGAAGAAACAGCCGCAAGATTTTATGCAGCCCAAGTTATTTTAGCACTAGAATACCTTCACGCATGCGAATTAGTTTATAGAGACTTAAAGCCAGAAAACATTCTTATTGAAAGAACTGGGTACATAAAACTGACAGATTTTGGGTTTTGCAAACTCATTCACGGTCGAACATGGACGCTGTGTGGGACGCCTGAATATTTAGCTCCTGAAATTATTTTGAGCAAGGGATATGGAATGTCGGTTGACTGGTGGTCGCTCGGAATTCTTCTTTTTGAAATGAGTGCAGGTCATCCACCATTCTTCGCATCCGATCCCATGAGAATTTATGAAAAAATTGTCATTGGAAAGTACAGATGCCCGAGTCATTTTTCCTCTGATTTAAAACATTTGATCGCACATGTTCTTCAAATTGACAATACGAGACGTTTTGGCAATCTTAAAGACGGTATTTTGGACTTCAAGAACCATAAGTGGTTCAAGGACATGGATTGGGACAATCTGTTGAACAATCGCGTGCAAGCGCCATTTATTCCTAAAATTCATTCACCGGGAGATACTTCTTATTTTGATTACTTCGAAGAGGAAAAACTTAAAGACAGCCCAATCTGTCTATATGAAGAAGAGTTTGCCGAGTTTTAATTACTCTCCGCGAAGAATTTAAGCATATTTAACAAGAGTAAGAAAATGATTATTTACTAAGTCCTGCCCAGGAAAGGTATTGTTAAGTTAATATTTGCATACTTTATATATATTGATGATATTGTAATACTCACATTTTAGTTCAGTGATTTAATATTTGATTGACATGCGTGGATTACTATTACGTAAAGTATTAGTACATTTCATGACATCACACGACTATTACTAATCAGTATTATCCAAGTTTAAAGAATACTGATTTCTTTATTCGAACAAGGGCCTCTATACGTCCTGGAAACCGCAATGCGTCGAAGAAAGCGACTAGACCGTAATATAGTAACGATCTTCACATACAATCCAACCCTGTACTTGAGGCTTACAGTTTGACTTAGATAATTTTGTATTAAATCTGTAACCATTTCTATGTGTTTTATTTGTTTATGTTGTATAAAACTAATGTCAACATTGATATCGATTTATGAAGGTGAAGTAGATTAATTAAACATATTACTGAGACTTGATTATGGAAAGCAATAAACAAGGCAGCTTTTTCACGGCGAATACAGAGTGGAGGCACAAGATTTTAAAACTCAGTCTTATTTTAAACGCACTAATCAAGTTAAGTATGTATATAGACGGTGGGTAGACTACGATCTTAAACCTTGTATTTTGCTAGTCTTTGTCCAGTAATATAACAATAAATAGATTGTTGTTAATAAAAATGATGAAGGTAAAACGTAACATCACGCCTTATTCCCAGAAGAGGTAGGCGGAGGAGTGTAGTGCACTCCCATGTTTCATCAGTTTTGTTCAATCGGGCACAAATCCAGACTCCGACACACGACCCGAGGATCGAACCCAGGACCTCTCGATTAGCAGTCCCCCTGTACTCACTCGACCAACGAGGCACTCTGTAATGAAGCTTACTATGGTATTTAATGTAGGTACCTCTGCATTTTTTTTTTTAAATTGCATCCATTCACTTACCAAACCTCCGCCAGCGGTATATAACATCAATGCTACGAACAATCCAACGTGAGATAGAGCGGCCCTTGGAAATAAGCGCTCCCATTTTGAAGCCTTGACCGGCGTACCCATCAGGGTTTCCGTCTCCCAAGACACATTCTTCACGCCCTTACACATAGTGACAGATAATTCTTTCCAGTGATCTTAATAAAATCACCATTGCGACCCCACAAAGTTATAATATAACACAATTAGGTAGCGACACATTTCCTTAATATTACAAGTCGCCTGGCAAATATTGCGCTGATCGTACCTGAAACAAAATGCATTTACTCATTACAATTGCGAACACGATACAATCTGCAGATAAGTGAATGAGTCATAAAATATTAACATTAACGTCATTTTCTTGTCTTAGATAAGCAATAGAACTTCTCGGGTCATCTTTTAATTAAGATAAAAATAACCTTTACATTTTTGTGTAAAGGTTATTTTTGTGTCCTAAACATTTCTTTTACTAAATACCACATACAATGGAAATCCAAAATCACGTTTCTTGTTTATACCAAAGTACTAAATGTGTTAGGTACTGTTAATGTTTTTTTAATAAAGTGAATATAACATAGTGCTATAACATGGACTGCAAGCGCAAGTTGCAAGCGCGACTGTTGATCTAGAGGATATACTATTGGATTTTTCTAACTTAAAACCAAGTAGAGGCTCGAAGTCTAGATTTGTGCTAGGTGTATGGAAAAAGGCTGACCCCCACTCCATAACGGAACGTAACTGTAAATAGTGAACGTGGGAGTGCACTACACTCCTCTGCGTTATCTCTTCAGGGATAACAGGCGTGATGTTACGTTTGTTTAATATTGTTGATCAACGTTTCCTCCAGACATTTACTAAACCAGAACGATTCTAACGACGTTTTTTGATAAAAGCACCTCGTATCTTATTAGATATGTCTGGAAGAGAAGGTCATTTTGCATTTGTAATAAGTGTTTCGATTTAAAGAATATGATGGCCGCTTGCATATGTATATTACAGGCGACTACCTCAGTCCTCCGAAATAGTAACGAATCGGCAACCAATTTGGAGTAGGATGCGCACTAATACTGTGCTCATATGGACTTGACTAACGTATGCTAACAATCCTATTAGTCATTATTAATCACATAAACAACAGATATTAACAACCTCAACTGATATAACAACTATCGATAGAATTATGTGCCGTAGCGCTGCTGCGTAACATGTATTTCATATAGATATAGCTCAATTCGTGCCTGTTCATGTTTTATCATTAAATACTATTATAAAAATATCTCCTGGTGCACTTAAAATCATCTACGAATATTCCATTACATTTTTATTATATAGGTACTCATATACTCGATAAATGTAGTACAAAATAATACAACGTAACATCACGCCTGTAATCCCCGAAGAGGTAGGCAGAGGAGTGTAGTACTCTCCCATGTTTCACCAGTTACGTTTACGTCCCATTATGGAATTGGTGATGAGTCTATTGCCATACACCGGGCACAAATCCAGGCTCCGAGCCACTATTAGAAATTCTAATTTTAGAAAAATTCAATAGTACTCGACTTGGGATTTGAACCCGGGACCTCTCGATCGGCAGTCTCGCTTGTAACCAACACGACCAACCAGGCAATTTCAGCTAATGTTTACTATGGATCAATGTTGCAGAACTGATACTTGTATAATTACTATTGAAAACAGGAAAAACGAAAATACTACCAAAATATAATAAACTGACTTACGGCCAAAAGTATGTTTAATACATTAATGGGTTTTAATATCCTGCTTAAGCTAGAAATAGAATATATATAAAAAAAGATAAACGATCATTTTTAATCTTATCGTGCTGTGGTCTCTTTTATCTTGCATGCTATGTAGTCGACAGAAAATTATTACGGCGAGCAAAAACTTTGTACCTTTACAAAGGATTTTTTTACAATGGAAACAATACATTTGCGTGTTGGTTCGAAGGTGGAGAGGTACTTTAGTGAGAAGATGGTCAAAGATTCATCTTGGAAAACCGTGGTAGAATATACTGCAAGCCGCAGCAAGTCGCAGAAAACTTTACGTGCCCACAGTAAGGCTTGAAAAATATTGTAGCTAGTCACACGACATACACGCGTAAACAGAAATTCATCATTATCAGCCTATTTAAGTTCACTGTTGAACGTGGGCCTCCTCACAGAGGTTTTTGCCCACAATACCCACGGGCATGCCGGTTGG
This sequence comes from Apyrrothrix hygieia, assembly GCA_018245845.1. Taxonomy (NCBI): domain Eukaryota; kingdom Metazoa; phylum Arthropoda; class Insecta; order Lepidoptera; family Hesperiidae; genus Apyrrothrix; species Apyrrothrix hygieia. Next base: position 4,983 of record DWEG01000199.1, on the reverse strand, counting down.
GGATCGCAGAGCACGGCTTCTCGAAACCCTTACGCTACTGCCCGAAGGCGGCCAGGGCATGTAGCCGTAAGAAAATCCTGACGAAAATACCTATTGAAAATAGAAATGCTGCTTGAAAATTTCTCGCAACACTTTAATGGTTTAATGGTCACGTCACACACTACTTTCAAGTTGTAGTTTCGCAAACAAACAACCATGATCAGTTTTACACGAATGAGTCTGTGCCCAGTAATCATACATAAATGTCTGTGGCTTCCTCAAACCCGCGCGAAAATAATACACTGAATTCCGCACACGTCCTCCCGGGTTGATAAAACCCTTTAAGGGATTTAAATCGGACCGGAATCCCGAAGTACTCTGACGGAAGGCTTTATGGGGTTTTACAAAAAGTTTGTAAGCTATGTGTGTCAATTGTAAATACCACTTTATAAGTAACCTGCAAATGGTATACAGTTATAGCAATTGAAAGAATATAAAACAATCATTCATAACACCAAAGTGATGACGAGGGAGTTTCTAGAACAGTTTTAAAATATCTATTAACTACCTTGTATTCTACCTGATTTCACTAATACTGTACATCTTGGATTTAATGTGCATGATAATTATCTACAATATGTGTCATGAGTCGAGTTTCATGAGCCATTAGCGTCGTATATACGGTTTATAGAAACATACACTAATTATCATTATAACAGATTTTCCTATTGAAATACTAGTCTAACCCCAGATCAGAAACTAGTCTACTGACAGTGAGCTTCGTCAGCGTGTTCTACGAACTTTACATCGTGCTACAAACTATAAAGTATACCCAACCTATTATTAATGTCCTGCCTACTTAATTCTGGGGTTTTTTAAATACATCTGTGTTCAGTGGACTGAGATAGGCTGATAATGACAGTGAATATTTCATACAAGACCAATATCGCATTAAGCGAATATGTAAGGTAACGAGCTCGGTAGCGTAACCACACCTTACTTAGAGGTAGTGAATATTATTAAGGATATAGTGCGTATTAGTACAATGGGTGTTACGAATAATACTACTGTTATAGAAAATACTCAACAATATATTTGTTCAGGATCGTAACTTTGATTAAAGACGCGTCTCTTGAATTGTTAATTAGCAAAGCGAGGCGTAAACAACTCGTGTGAACACAAAAGCTGAATACGGTCGGCATACAAAGCGACCGATTCGCAACGCTTCATTTTTGAGTGGATTTATCACGTCATTAAAATACAAAAACATCAATTCACTGTAAACATTGCAATGCAATATTTAGAATAGTTAAATACGTACAAGTAAAATCATTGTTTGCATGACATCTAAAAGTGCTGTTTCAAACTTACAATGTATATAGTATGTTGGCGTTCTCTTTTATAAAGGGCGTATGGTCCCACAAATTGGAGTCCTTTTAAAACACATGAGATTCTTATTTTTCTTACAATTATTTTTTTCTCATTTTGTCATCACTAAACCGTGTATATTCATAATCAAACTAAACTAAAATTATGCACTAGGACGTGCATATCAGTCTGCGCGACAGTCGGAAAACTTCAGATCTAATATGTAACGCGTCGTGTCTTATTGAACCCTTCGATTCTGATGACAGAAATAGAAGTGCATTTGCTCATTAGTTGTTAGTACAAGTAGGTATACCAGTTTCCACAAACAACGCTTGGACGTAGGAAAGGGTTGAACTCCCTGCCAATATATATTTTTCCCGATTCGTACAACCTGGAACTAACTATTCGAGACAAAGATATATAGACAGTTTCAAGACGAACGTGTTACATACTAAGCTACATTTTGCTCACCATCAAGGGAGATTGTCATCAAATGCGAATTATTGCAAAAAACACAATAAAATGTACTATGTATTTGACTGTAGTTGGCATTTTCCATCCATTTAAAACGATAAAATAAATGGAATTAATTCATTTTCTAAGAATATAAGACGTATAAGATAATGATAATACATAGCAGAATGACAAGGAAAGCTTGAAAATACTGTTATAAATTTAAAACACGAAATGATATTGTCATCAAGAGTTTGGTGAGAAATTCTCTCTTGTGACATGTGTTACTTATTCAGAATACTAAATTAATTCCTGACATGTGAATGGATGTAACTTTTTAGTATTTTCTTCTAACATAATGAGTTACGTACTAGTCCAGATTACTTTCAATCTTAACCTCAGAGACTTAGAATACATAGACAGAACACATAGAAGAAATAATATGTCACACCATTTGATATGCGACTCAAACAATATTACAATAAAGTTGAAATTACTTATACTCTTAAAACTATTCAATGATATTTTTATGCCAGTGTGATTAGGTACACTTGTGGAACCTCATTCAAAGTTATTTGTAAAAATAATTCGTTTCTTCGCTGATTGGGAGAGATAAAGAATTGGTTTGTACTTCGTTACACGTGTATACAATAAGATAAATATGTAAATATCTTGTACCTCTCAACAAACGGCCATTATATCTCAAACTAAGAAGAGCCAGTACTATGGCAACCAGACAGTTGAGAAACATATCATATACTTATAAAGATTAACTCACGTATGTCGGTTTTTTACACCAAGCTACAGAACAAATAATTGCGAGAAATGAACCCAAAACCCGGCTTAGCGGTCACGGTCGCTAACTACTGAACCAGTTGAGTCAATTTGACAGAAAGCAAACCAACCTGTATAAAATGCGGTGCTTTTGATAGAACGATTATCACCAGACTATCATCTTTGTCCAGACAATAATAATATTTAATCCATTTACCAGGAAAAGGTGTAATATGTAATACACGCCCATCCTACACCCACACATGTTCTATTTTCAGTAAAAGTTACAACACATCCCGTATAAAAGCTGTACTTAAACATTACGTATTGCTACTTATGTAAGCAACACTGAATTGTTAATATCAAACCGTTCAGATGCAAAACGCGCCCAAGTATGATGAATACTGCACCGCGACCTTTTCCAAATGTAATATTTTCATTCGTGAACCACGTTACCATAGTTACCAAATGTCAATGATCTCGAGCTACTTTATGCAAAGTGAAGTATGTTATGAAAGATACACCAGCGTTGTAAAAGTCAAGGCGCTCGTAACTGGGTTCACTTCATATTTTATTATAGGTAGATACTTTAGATAATCGTACAGATGAAAGTTTACAAACGTTTTTTTAATATCGCCTAACGTTTGATGGGTGGGTCGCCAATGCATTTTACGTTAGTACTTTTTCGTGGTCCTCAAGAGAAAAAACTACATGTATGAAGATATCGGATGGGATATATCCAGTGTCACTACCTAATTTAATATCTCTTGGACTATTGTATACCTTACGCGGTGTTTCAGTGTGGACCATATTAATTATTACTTTTATAACTGAAACTGTTACCCTAATGTGAAGAATTTCTCAAACTTCAGGAAAATTAGAGTCGAACTTAAATACAAATAAGAGGTTGGAAATGAAATTTCCACATTTTAGACATTTTACAAATAGTACCAAAACACAAAAAATCGTTTGACAGTTTCGAGGCAATACAAATTTTGAAAATAAATTGCATCGCAGCATGCGGCTGGGAGTCGTTTCATCTATGAGTTAAACAAACACGTAATACATTTTCGTTAACAATCTCGCGTCCGATTTTTGTAATTCGTGAGAATTGCCTGCAGTGCTCCAATTCGTGTATATTGCATACTCGCCTGTATGATTGCTTTGCGGAAAATTAATATGAAATTGATCAATATACATAGGTGATAAAACGTTTGTAGGTGTGCGGTTCAGCTCTGGCTAGACTACTGCTAAACCTGTTTAAACAATGAATCAGTTGTTAGAACTAATCGTGTTTAGTTTTAAAGGGTATGGTTGCCTATCTACGAGTATAAATGAAGTGACAAGCCCAGTGCTCAGGAGTCGCAACGCGTGATTTTTCTAATTACAAATTCTAGTAGTAGCTCACAGTCTAGATTTCTTTCCGGTGTATGGGAATAGGCTCAACCTATTCCACGATGGAACGTAAACGTAACTGGTGAAACGTTGGAGGATACTACACTCCTTTACCTATCTCTTCGGGGAATACTGGCGTGATGTTACATAATCCCACTGACCCAATTGAAACTGGCAGCCCAATTCCTACAGTCTTCCTTGAAGACGGTTGCAAAAGTCTACGGTCTTCAGTGGCAATTTATAATTGATGACTACTTGGTCGCGTGAAAGAATCAAAATAAAAATAATCTGTAAAAAATTCTTTACGCTTTAATTGTATTCAAATGCATTTCGAATATTTTTAGTAAACGATTGGGTTCGTTGGACCAAGTGTATATACGTTAATCTGTATAAAACCCGTCCGCATTTCGATATTCGAGTAGCACGACACATGTCGGCATATTTCGGTCATTAACGCGATTCGAGCGACATTGTAGTGAAGTCAACTTTTCGCTTCACTGAATCAGATGCAATACATCACACGCGTGTCACTTATCTCAGCTGCCGCAGCGTAGCGACACGACGTGATATACGAGACGTGACATGTTGTACGCCCGACGTGCGTATTGCCAGATGCATTAATTTATGCTAATAAATATAAATTACCATAACTCAAATCATGCCAATGACACGTATTTCGTGGAAATAATTTTTGTAGGTTAGTCCTCGACGTAAGGAATTCAAATCGAATTACTTTGCTCTTAAGGACCGTCAGATCTTGTAAAGTTAATATATATCGGAATATTCTGCCAGACTTTGTAGAGCTAAACTTCATTTGCTGCCTCCTTAAAAATTTCCTTTAGACTTCTGCAAATTTGCTTTATATTTTACATGATTCAGTTTTATCACAAAAAGATCGAGAATTTATATAAATGTATAATATATACATATATATAAAACGTAACATATATATAAAACGTAACATCACGCCTGTAATCCCGGAAGAGGTAGGCAGAGAAGTGTAGTACACTTCCA
>DWEG01000198.1:0-12546 GCA_018245845.1 Apyrrothrix hygieia | reverse complement strand
ACAGCTTGTGTTATGGTAACCGGACGGCTGATAAACTACATATATACATAGAAATATAAACTTATACAGATATTTTTTTTTATTTTTACACCCAGACACAGAACAAATAACAACACAAATATTTATTCTGGGTGGGAATCGAACCCACGACCCCCAGCGCAACAGTCAGGTTCACTAACCACTGCACCAACGGGCAAGTCGAAAAGAATCTCTAATTGCACAAATGAAACACATTCTGATAAGCTTATCCTTTATATAAGTATGGGACTACTGTGTATCCTGTAAGGGTCCTGGGGTGAGATATGTATGTATGTAAATATAAGCATAACAATATAAAAGTATAATGCTTGTTACAATCGGCTATTAAAAATGTATATAAATATTACCTCACAAATCTTATTGGCTGTTGAAGACTGGACAGAACCAAACATTTGTCGTAACTGGGACAGATGTTTGAGCATTACAATATCTTGTTCCAGAAACATCCTTAGCACCAGCACTGTTGCATCTTCGATAATATCATTGGACTGATCTCCTGTTACAAGTTTAGCTGATTGTTTTAAATTGTCCAGCTGTTTTAGTATGTTCTTTGCATCTGGCTCATTTTCCTTTATATAATTATAGATGTCTGTAAATGATTTGTATCTGAAAAGAATGTTAGAAGAATGAAAGTTTGTACTACAACAGTGATTATCTGAATGTATTCAGGTCATCAAATGCCAGAGTGCTATACATTATATGGGAATAATAGGAAAAAATCTCTCAGGGGAGGCCAATGCCTGTGGCTGATGATGAAATGCGATGATGTTATACATGAAATATGAGTTGTTATCCATTAACACAGTATGGTTGCAAACTAGACCTCCATGGTCTGTTAGGAATTTTTAAATTTCCTGAAGCTCTTTTATGGGGCCATAAAATGTTGTGGTGTTTAAATGATTAAATGTTTGTAATCTGTGACTTGACAGTTTTAAAAATCACATACAAATAAAAAAGAATAAATATATGTATACATCATAAATTATTTGTGGAAAACATTAGAACAAACCTTTGCACAGTTTTGGAAAGTGTAACAATTGCTATTTTTGTAGGGTCTGTTATTGGTTTCAAGCAGCGCGGCTTATCCAACTGGGTGTGTGCACGAAGGGCTCTTGTTATACGAGGTAGCTCAAACATTGTGATGTTTTAACTATAAAAAAAAATACATATATTAATACATCATTTTTATTTTTATACATATAAAGGTAATAATTAAGAACTTCATTTTATGGTTTTAGAAGTATACACACATATATACACATATGCAGTTATAAAACCACTTATGGCTGAAGTTTTGCATATTTGTGTGTACTTTAACGTATAATCTGTTGAAACAATGTTCTGACCAGAAAGTATGCAAAAGGAATAGAGCTTTTGAAGAATTGTTATTAAAATTTGTATTACACAGTGTATTCAAATGACTGTAATGAAGTATTTTCTAAAACCCTGTTTGTCTCACTGTTAAGCTTAGGATTATCCTGCAACTGTGTGACATTTAAGCATGTTTCACCACAATAATCAGTGCAGTCAATCGGTAGTACACGGCAATGGCCAGTCAGTGGTGCTACTTATTAGGGGTCAAGCCTGTTTATGGTGACCTCTACAACATGCAAACAGTTGTGGAAATTTCCCACTGTCAGTTACCCATTTAACAATTTCACTGTGGATTACAGAGATCAGGCCAGCCAAAGAGCTCACAAGTTGTGTGCAGGTAAATGTGTGTAAGTTTCTCTGGTGCAGAACGACTTTCTGTGTTGTTGTATAGTCATGTAGTGGTAGCAGTCCAAAAAGGTCCGCAACACCGTTTAATAGTTTGTTGAATGCATGCACATCAGAAGAAAGTTGCAGGTTTTTTTGCTGCAGTGAAGGTGTTAAATGTTGACCTCAACACAGAGTAGCTTCGGATTACTGACTGATTATTTGGAGTTCTTTCCTTACTTTCTTAGTTCAACTTTTGTTATCTTTCGTTACTGTAAAATGGCACTAAAACATGCTTTCTCACCACACACCTTCGAAATTTATTGAGATTCTAAAAGGAGGATCGATTGCATGTGAAAAAGATGTAAATAACGTATTGACCAAATAAAAATGCAATGGTTTATATCGCGATGGTACAGTAGTTTTAGTAAAATTGTAATATAGTTTATAGCTCGGTTTTAGTATAGTTTAGTTTATTATGTCGTATACATGACTTCAAGTATTCCTTAAGTATAACATATTTAACAGGTTTATATGTGCTGTTCATTGTGCTAACCTTACAGCCGGGGAAGTACCGCTCTCCTATTACACCGAATTACACAACTATATGTATATATATATGATTGATTCTATATGACTTCTATTTTATTTCTGATACAAAATAGATTTGTAATGAATAAGGTACTACCAACTGGATGACACGTTGAAGTAGAGACACGATAATGTTTTGTATTTTTCAAAATGTATTTGTCATATAATTTTACTGACAGATAGTGACAGCACAACAGCTGTTAAGTGTGCCATTTAGACTTACGTGCAAAAACTCTTAAAAAGAAATAATAACCCTTAATATATTATTAAATCAGAATTATTTTCTGATGTAAATTATAACATCGCAATGTTTATTTCTTAAATCAAAACTCGTCTCATTATGTCATAATCACAACCGGTGGTTTAATATTATTGAGGATTGTTATTTCTTCATTGTTCCGTTTAATAATTATTTATTTAGTAAAAACCTCTAGCATTACAAGCTAGACCCAATCCGTTAGTTTAAGTATTCTAATAATATATTACATTATTATTTTAAAACATAATTACGTGTACATTTAATTTTTTTATATAACGATGAATAAACTATTTCAATTAATCGTCATAAATATAAACATATCTCACACGTAGTATTAGCCAGCGTTCATTTGTTTCCCAATATATACTAAAATTATAAATAGGCTAGTGGCTTCAAATTTAAAATATACAAGTAATAATAGCGCGATAAGAACACAGCGATTTCAATCATTATTTAAATCGGCATTCCGAGCTCCTATAGGTGTAAATACCGAGAGTTTTCAAAATGCAGGTCCTGTCTACAGGGATTGTAGAGAATTCTAATAGAGTCCGAATAACTTCCACACTTTTCATATTTTAAACAAGCTTCTATTATCTAATCCCTACGCTAAAACTCAATAGATGTAGTAAGACTATCGATCATGAGAATTTTTAGACTTTAATTTTGTCTAACAGCAAATCTCTCGTTCTCGTTTCTCGAAGTTATTTAGTTTAATATAATTAAAGGATCATAGGAGCGCGATTTTGGTTGTGCTTAATATTCTTATATAAGTGGTCCATATTATTATTATCTTTATCAACCGTCTTTTAGTTCCACTGATGGACAGGAGTCTCCTCTCAGAATGATAACGGTTAACGCCATGTTTTGCCACACTGGCCAAAATCGAGTTGTTAAATATCATACACCTTAGACGTTATATAGAACTTTAAGGTGTATAGCTTTAATAAGAATAATAATGATTTAAAATGAATTATTAATTAAGTATGTATGTATTTAAAAACCATAAGTACAAATGTTTAGAATGTGACAAGTTACATTAAAAATAAATATATTAGGTTGGGGTAATTATGAAAAACAAATTGCATAACAATTAACAAACAATGAACATAACATAACAATATCGCAGCACCTTTGTATACCGCACCGCCGCCGTGCATCTGCATTCGTCGACTCATTTGTTTTTATCGATAATGGCGTTGCGCCCGCGCAACATGCTCACCGCCCTAGCCGGCTTATCTTTTATGACCCAAACTGCACGGAGAAAAAAGTTATACTATAGATACGATTCAGTTCGATAAATAATTATTAGTCCGCCTATTTGCTCTCAAATTTTTTAAAGTAGTGTAAATCTTTTTTTCCGACATTGATTCTTGAAATTTTGACGGATTTATTATTTAAAAAAAACTGCTATACTTGTGAAAATAGAATAATGTCAGATTATTTCGTCATTCATTTGTTGTCTATAGTACTTGTAACAGATTTGGTATGGAGAGTAGAGGCGAAAAGAAGTATCTCTGCGTATGAAATATGTTTGGCAGAATTCGTTAAATTAAGGTTGCGTTTCAAAGAGAGCGCCAAAACTTAATAGAGTAGGATAGTTTCTAAATTATTTTGTACTACGTAAATAGTAAAGGTTTAGTATACAGAGGTTTCATTGACTATGTACTGTAGTAAACAAAAATATTAAATGTTTCTACTCAGCTCACTTCACTCTATCTACAATTGATAAATTCACTTTATATCCTTTATGATCGCTCGTGGAATAGTAGTGAATCTATGAACTGTTATTACTGTTATTATATTTAACTGTTTTTATATTTTCAACTTGTTCCCTATAAGATAGTTCACTCTTCCCTCCATACGATGATAATAAAATACAGTTGTTTAAAGTTGCTTTATTTTATTGAAGCAATAATTACATCTTTGGGTAAATATAGGTATACAGAACCAATTTTATGCTACAGTTTATAAACATTTATATATTAATGAAGTGATTACAATGATTATGTATTTTGATTTGTATAACGTGACGTATTTCAAACACATGTACGTTTTTTAAATAGTATCTAAAATAAAATGACTTTAAGATTGCATACATTTATAAGTTTCTATTATGCTTAATATATTTTTTAACAATAGATAGTGATGGAACGTCATATTTTATATTTACTAATTCTAAACAGGCTAATGCCTATTGCTAGTAATGTTGAATGGTATCTTCGCAAACCTAAAATTTAGCTACCAAATTTGAAACAGTAATTATGACTATTAATAAACCGTCTTATAAAGATTTCGACATGCTAATGAAACCGACATAAGTTCTGATAATACAAGCTAATAAAGGCCCTTATAATTCGAAATAAAAATGATATTACACACATTTAATTACGATAAACAGTTGTCAAAGCGCAACTGGAAGGTAATTAAAATGAAATTATGTTTTAATTCTAAGCCATAATTATTAAATACTATAACCAAAGCCTATAATCATTTCACACCGATAGTTTAAATTTTTCATTGAATAATCTAGATAATAATTTCGTCTAATGAAAGTGGGATAACCATTGCGATGAGATACATACATAAATATACCACGATCTGCAATATTTAATTAGTGTCATCAAAATGATTATCCATACATCCATTATAATCTAGATGTAACGCTATGTTTGGGGCAAAAAGTACTAATATAATTGTTACTCCTTTTTTTTCAAACACGTGGTGTAGGCCTTCGTCTAAAATCAATCTCTGCGTACTCAACATTATTATATTGAGTACGAAAATTATATTGAGACTAAGTAATGAAAAAAAATATTTTAGGTGTATCTTTCAAATCTAATTTATTACATAATGCGGGAATTTCAAAGTTAGATTTTGATGCGATTTTTTCGAATTTCGTTGCGTCCATTTGATGAGAAATGCGGTATAAACGCCAATACCTACTTTTCTTTTTATTTGTTCTGATTATAACAGTTTAAAATACGATTTTTAAAATATACGGACGTTAAATAATAAACATTTCGAAATTTAAATGTTGTTAAAATTCTCACAAAACCTCTCTGGCTCTTGGGAGGCTTCGTAGAATATTAATATGCAAAAATATAAGCAAATTAATAATTTTATTTACTTAATATTAATACTCTTTGCCGTATTTATCCTAAATTTACACTATGTTCTTATAAAATACGTGTCTGGTGTATTTTCTTTTACCTTACAGTGGAATTTGTAAGTAGTAAGTCTCGATTTTTGTAACGTTATAAGGGTGATTTCAAGTAATATAAAACGCTATGTTTAACATAAACACTGTGATTCGTGTAATTAAGATAAATGTGACACATTGGAAAAGAAGTCATGTCTCGAAATTGTTTTATATTGATATGAATAATTTTGAATCTAAACGACCCCATTGTTTTTAATTAAGTTCTTAGAAATATTTAATTTGTTTTTGAATCTCGTTAAACGGCTCTTCACAAAATAGTTCACAAATAGGTGGTTATAAAGATTGGTTAAGTGTGAGATGTAACAAGGATTGGATCAATGGAAATGTTTCGTTCATAGTTCATTAATTTAAATGATTTTCTTAACTTTTTTTTCTTGTTATGTACGGCATAAAGGGTTAAAACGAAAATCGAGGCGTTTCGTTGTATACTAACGACAACTTCGAATTGATGAAGATAAGCCATATTGAAATTTCGAAAATTAAAGGAATAGTACTAAATGCTGATTAGAGATATTTTTCGGTATTAAAAATTATCGAAAAATAATCAAATACTGCAAATGTTTGTTAATTATACTTATTATTATTCGTATGCTATTAGTAATCGCGATAGAACGTTTCCAGAGGAAGAGTTGAGCGAGGGGTTGCAGCTTTTATTACGGTACTTTTGTAAGGGTATTGAGATTAGAGAGTGCGTCCGATAGCAGACGTTTACGAGTTATCAAAAGAAGCAAAATGCTTCATAATTTATCTTTTGAATAGCAAATAGGTAACCAAACACATTATTCGAAGCTCCAATTGCGTCAGTAGTAATGTTGTCATTATTTGAAGCAAGTGTGAATGAATAAAAGGGATATAATCTTTAGTAGGTATAAGTAATTTCAGGTTTGAAGGGCCCTTACTGGTATTTTATTTACGCTTGTGTCTCGTACGAAGGTTATCTGTGATGCGGAATGTGGCACAGACCCTTAAGTGTCTTTTCTTTCTTTTTACGATATTTTGCAAGCGTAAACCACGTTACAAAAATCTGGTGTTAAATGTTTAACTTATTTATTAGACTAGTTATTAACTCTAAAATATATGGTTGATGTCTAACAATAATATAGTGCAATATATTAGAAAACTCGATTTCCAACAGCTAAAATAATTCCAAAAGTAAATTGGAAATGGAATTCCTTTAGCTATATAATGCGATGAATTCATAAACTTTAAGATTTGCTACTATTTGTGGCTTCCGGTTCGATATATAATTGTGTAAATGAAGACATCATGTCAGTAATGTTTGGATTATAATTTTATAACTCGCTACGATTAAACATCTATAATTTTTTCCATTTTCTTTATACAATTACTAACTACGAAGCTGTTTATACATCGATTATACACAGAAAAGATACAACAATAGATTTAAAGGTAAACGAGAATGTGTTCACGTAATTGTCTTTTGCCAGTTGCGAATACACGAAAAGACAAGATGCACAATTACATACGAATTAATCTAATATCAATATTATAAACAACAATTAATTATAAATTTTCGTTTAGAACATTTATTACGGTAAGTATATATTTAGAGAAACGGCTATTATACATTTAATTCATCTAAAACGCCTATAAAATAGTTCAAACTTTAATGTTCTCTATCGATAATAATTATGAGATTTGCAATTTTTTTTGTATTGTAATATAATATCTTTAATAATAAAATTTGACGAAATGTAAATATATGTTTATTGAAGTTTCGTATTTATGGAGTAAGGGTCTATGTAGAAGTTTATTTAAAGTAATTTATTTTAATATTTCTGTGATATAATGGCAAGAATATGGCAAGCGACAGTTATTAATAAAGTTATTGTATTTTAATAACCTACCAGACAAAAATTGAGAATAATTTTTACTATTACTCTAAATATATTTTCAATTAAATAAACAAAATTGGGCAATATGAGAATGTTGAAATATATTAATAAAATTTCGTTATTTATACAAAACAATCACAAAAAATAAGCAACTTCAATGATTTTTACAAAACAATACATTCTCAAAGTGGAAATATCAAATTGAATCAACCAGTAATTTATGTAAGTATACACAAACAATCTACATATGTACGTACCTACCAAACGTCTAAAAAGTGGTTATAGGAAATACAGGTAAAAGCACAGACAAACATGCAAATAGGTATTTATCAAAGGTCAGCTATTAAGCTGGAGTAATACTAAGAAGTATTATGTCGCCCTATACCTTGTTCTACTAAAGTGATCCTCAAGCATAATTTATATAGAATCTTCTAGAATCTATAAGTTCAGAGCGTGATATCGTACTGGGCGACATTAAACGCGTTCAGTCCAAACCCACTTTTAAGTGACGTGGAATAAAAAATATATACGAGGTACAAAAATAAGTGTGGTTGCTAAGTTTTTTAAGTAATTTGGTCCAAATCTAAATAAAATAAATATTAAAGTTCCTTTGCTATGTACGTTGAACACAATGTCGAAATTTAGACATATGGTAACTTTTCGATAAGCCTTATTTTATGTAGAGTAAGTAGCATTTTGTTGCTTGCCACATTACAAAATATATATTTTAACAAAGAAAGATCATCTAAAAATATTCTATACCACATAATTCTGATGACATTCGTAAAAAGAAACGTGTCTTATGACGCGCACATACAAATGTATAATGATCTATTGTAGGAAATATATTGCACGATATATTTTTTGTAGGCGCTACGTTTGGAAAGATTACATATTTCTCGAGACAAAAATAATATCAAACATCTAGGATACTGGACTTGAAGAATGTTCGCGAAAGTCAAAAAAAGAGCATGTAGATATAAGCTGCAATGAAAGTACCTGAAAATATTGAACGATTATTATTATTATTATTTCATAAATAATATTGTACAATAATAATTAATGTTGGTAAGAAATATCTAGATTTTTTTTTTTAATTTATGCAATCTGAAAGGTACAAACAACAATACAAGCAACATGTTGCCGAATGTCATAAGTTGCTGAGTTTTTTTACATGAAAAGAGGCCCAAACATGAAGACAGTGGTCACAACCGCTTGCAGTTACCCATGCAAATTTTTATCTAACCTTAAACGGGGTTATTATTACAGGTATTATTTTGGATAGTGTTAATTGCTAAGTTATTAGTGTTGATTGTTAATGTATTAGTGTTACTAGTTAGTTTATTAGTGTTCATTGTTAGTTTATTACTGTTAATCGATAATTTATAAGTGTTAATTGTTAATTTATTAGTGTTAGTTATTAAAAACGTAACATCACGCCTGTAATCCCCGAAGAGGTAGGCAGAGGAGTGTAGTACACTTCCACGTTTCACCAGCTACGTTTACGTCCCAATATGGAACAGGTGGTGAGTCTATTGCCATACACCGGGCACATGAGAGGGTTAAGGCCATAGTCTACCACGCTGGCCAAGTACGGGTTGGCAGACTTCACACACCTTAGAAAACATTTTCTTTTATTTGAACTCGAAGTTGTGCAGGTTTCCTCACGATATTTTCTTTCACCGTTATAGCAAGTGATATTTAAACTTAAAACGCACATTTTGTAAAGAGGTGCGCGCCAGGATTTAAACCCGGCCTCCCGGAGTGAGAGGCTGAATTTCATACCACTAGGCTATCACTGCTGCTTAGAATAGGCTATCACTTAGAATATCTAGTTAAAATAATTATAGTAATGACTCGGAGTTTGGATTTCGGTCCGTTGTATGAAAATAGGATCATTCCATGGTTAGGCGTAAACGTGACTGGTGAAACATGGGAGTGTACTACACTCCTTTGCCTACCTCTTTGGGTATTACAGGCGTGTTATTTCGTCACACTATGTCCATTACGTGGTGACTAGAGAGCACCGAGTGCTAAATATGTTGATAAGACAACTGATAGACCACGTATATACATACATACATTTGTTAACACATATATATATATAGATAGTTTTAAGCCCATTTTTAGAACAAGTGTGTAGAAGCGGAATCCTTAGGACTTTCTAATTTAAAGGATTAAATTTTACAAAACCAAGTAAGCTTTGTCGCAAAGTAGTACACGAACTTGTCCCAGTTCCGGTAATGATCCGGGGTTTAGAGGTCGAGTAGCTCGCATTGCCGTACCCCTAGTTGGAAGCAGTATCAAAGGACGTTACAGAAAATGAACTGTCTTCATTCATGCTTCTGTTATGCAGCAATACTAACAAATTTGTATCACAGAAACAGATGTAATGTTGCTGCTTACTAAGTACAGTTTTGGGCAGAAGGTGCTAGATGCTAGATTCCCACGTGGTCTTAAAAGTGTTCCTATAGCTCGGGACTCAATCCAAGGTACAGTTTCGTTTGTCTGCTGCAAGAGGACGCTAAACGCAGGCTTGTATCGGCGATAGAACCGTTCACCAAAAGATCCCGGAGAGGACGATGGTATGTGTGGATGCTTATACGACCCCTACGGGCGTCGAGCTAGGAGAGCGCTGATGCGCCTCCTTTGATCCTTTAGAGGTCCTAGAGTCTTCCTATTAGCGTAGACGAAAGCTGCTGAGGGACTTTTAGTGCGGGAAAATTCCATAATCCGGGATTTCTTCCAGGACACCGGTGTACCTTTTGACAGTCCACCATCCAACCATCCATCCATACCAGCCCCACCGCAATATAAAAAGGTGTCTAACAAGAGACTCGCGAGTTCGAACATTTAAGAAAAGTGCAATGTCATCATAATTAACATCAGCCAGTTTAAACCCACAGGTGAACTTGGGCTATGTGAAGGGTGGTACGAAGAGATGGTAAGTACGAACATGTGAGGGCAGTGCTGTGCGCTGGGCGGTATGAAGAGACCGCAGGTTGGACACAGAACGCTGTCTGTAACCGCGCGGCCCGCTCGCGGCGCGGCGAGTGGGTTACCGGCGCGGTTGCATCACCACCGGTAACCACTTTCTGCTGTCGCTCGCCTACTTACCCACTCACTGAGACATCGCGACTTTGTGGATTGGTCGCGTGTTAGCAGGTAAGACGCTTGATTTAAATGTGCGAAAATCATGTATTAAATATACCATGCCGACATACCAGGGAGTATAGTATAAGAGGCGACCAAAACCCGGCGCTGACAGGTCGTTGTATGGCGCGGCCTGCCTATGTACGGCTAAATGCTCTGCCCCCCTGCGGCCAGCAGCGTAGATGGTGCCAGAAGTTGTGTTCTGCGTTCCCCACCCGCATGCTTAACGTAAGGATTATGGGCAAAAACCCCTTAAGAGACGCCTGTTTCCAGCGTTCGATTTAAACAGGCTGATGATGATGATAATGAGGTATTAAATATTTATTTGTACATTTTGAATTATTGCTATCATAAGGATAACAGAAATTGACATAAGCAAAAAATTAAATTAATTTATTTAATAGTATTTTGTAACGATTACAATAATTATGAATAAAAGTTAGTCGCTTTAATTATAATCATTATAATTTTAAGGTACTAACCAGCAAAACAATAGTTTATACATTTATTATTATTACATCGTCACGCTAGGACCCTTACGGGGTAGACAGAGGGCACCGTGTATGAAATATCACTATCCTTATAAACTTGACGTTTTACTTCCATATTCATTACTTTCTTCTAACACACACGCCAATTTCAGAGACTGCGGTCTCCTCCATCAGTCAGTAATTGACCTATTTGTTAAAGATAGTTTTAATCTGCCTTAGAAAATATACTAATATTTTTAATGTTTCCTACCAAGTTTCCTTCGTTTGTTTTTTCATTTTTCTTCTTCATACAGATGTATCATCAACACTTCAAATACAGGCGTATTTACTGATAGAAACAGACATACTAAGAGCGGTCACTTTGAATATTATAACAAGACACCAGTCCGCAGCGGCGGCGGTACATAGCGCGGGCTGGTTGCGTCACGGCGCCGCTCACTGCACCCCCACTGCTGTCGCCAGGCCTTTGCTTGTAGGAAATGGTACAGCCAGTTTTATTAATACATTAATTTAGCGCACATATTATTAGCTATAGGCAATAGGCCTGCCGCCTATTCCATGGTCGGACGGAAATGTAACTGGTGATACGTGGCAATGTACTACATTCCTCTGCCTACCTCTTCGGGGAGATACGGGCGTGATATTACATATACATACATTTGTCTTTTTCTATTTGGTACAGGTTACGAAACTGTGTTCCGTGAACCCCAACGCGTCCAAGCGTTGGGATTATGGGCAAATCCCCTCCCCCGTTAGGTGACCTACGTCCAGTAGTATGTGTGTCCTACGTTCTTTAAACTAACAACATGCATGTAGTATAGTATTCGTGGCAATTATAATGTTCCAGAAGTGTATACTTTTGAGTGATAAGTCAATGGTGTATCTATTAAATAAATCAATTTTTTATTTAACAATAGGCTCGTGTTGAGTGCCATCTCACCTGATAGAAAGCCAGATATAGCGTAGGATGTAGCACGCTTGCCTAGGAAGTGCCTATTCATCCTTTCCTCTGAATAATTCCTAATAACATACCTAACGATAACGATAACCTTAATAAATAATACCTAACAATAATGTTAAACTTACTGGCTGACTGCCTCGTTGGTCGTGTTGGTTGCAAGAGTGACGATCGAGGGGTTCTGGGTTCAAATCCCGGGTCGGGTACTATTAGATTTTTATAAAATAAAAATATCTAGTAGTGGTTCACAGTCTGGATTTATGCCCGGTGTATGGCAATAG
>DWEG01000197.1:0-12547 GCA_018245845.1 Apyrrothrix hygieia | reverse complement strand
CTCAGAGATCATTCCAGGAAAGTGTTAAGGCACACCTATTCATGGCGTCATCAATTTACGCCAAAGACAACTTGGTTTCAAACCGATGCGTATTAACTTGTTTTATATAATTTCCATATTACATATTCGAGTAGGTATTTGATAACCGGATGTGGACAGATAATGCAATTCCATTATTTAGTGATGAAACGACTCCATAACGATGTTTAGACAATTCGGTGCTCTAAAACAGTATACAACGATTTATAAACGATAATAAAGTACAGCAACGATATATTAACGATACGAAAAAAATCTCGAACGACGTAATCCAACTTGATAATTAGTCATATATCATAATGAAACGTCTACAGTATTGTATAACATCGCGTCGGATCAAAGACTTTCGGAATGAACGGTAATAAAACGTCTTTTATTGAGAGCGGAAAACAAAAGAGAAAACATTTAAGTCGCGATAAAAAAATAGATTTTAGTAGAGCCGTGAATGTGGGTGAGACGATTTGATTTCGTTACATTGGGGAAAAGTATCTGTAACCCAGGCCGTGAGAGTCTTCTCTTGTTGCTCTCCGTGTTCAACAAAGGAACGAGAAAAGGGTTGATGACGATGTTGATGATGATGTTGATGATGAAGTTGATGATGATGTTGATGATGAAGTTGATGATGATGACAATGATGATGACAATGGTAAAGACGATGATGATGATGATGATCTTGAACCTAATCTAATCCTATCTATATTGAAGTAGAATGTTTAATAGAAATAAAAACCACGCGGAGAAATTCGTCTGTCTGTGAAACTTAATGATTCACATTTAAAACTTGCAACCGTTCACGTTAAATTAAAGCATACCTACTGTGACTGTTGTTATTAGTTCAACACTTATATCAACACACTCATTTTACCCTTTTGGACGATTCTCCAAATAAAAATAGTTTACACATGTTTACGTTGGCGCCACAAATGCAATGCTCGGTGCAAAAAATTACAAAACAAAAATAAAAAACCCTGCCGATGATGATACCTATTACAGGTCACAGATGCAGTAATCGAGCATGCAGACTAGACCATGTTGGGTACTAGCAAGGGATGTCCCTTGTCCATGTCTATATGGCCTGTCCACTTCAGAAACTAAATAAAATCACAGTTACTTTAGAAACATTTTCCGTACACTTATAGTTCCCGCATAATACAAAAGTACGGAAATGGCAATTAAATTTAAACCGTAACAATTCAGTGTCAATAATATTCTGAGATGAGACCAGATAACAGCTGAACGATAAAAGTTGTTGGGGATGCTGATGATGACGATAATGAATACTTTATATTATAGCAGTGTTTATTCGCAAACTTGTTTTATACGATAACAAGTTTATTGGATATGAATCATATTCTCAGATGAGACCCGATAACAAGTGAAAGATAATGATATTGATTATGATGAACATTGTATATTGTGTTTGCGTTGATTCGGAAACTTCTTTTAATACGATTACAAGTTTGTGTATTTATTTAAATTTTTTATTGCAGTTAATTCAGTATGAATAATGTTCTGAGATGAGAACCAATATCAAGTGAAAGATAGAAGTTGATGATGAACACTCTATATTGAGGTGGCGTTGATTCGAAAACTTCTTTTTATAGGATAACAAGTTTGTATATTTATTATGAGTTTTACGATGACGTCGAGATTTACATTGTTACGATAAAAACTGCATACACACGTTGATTGAATTGTAAGCCTTTAAAATTAATCGCGTTTCATTGAAATTGATCGTTTATTTAAGCGAACGATTAACTGCTAATTTTTAATGTTGATATAAAATTAGTTGCCATTATTAAATATTTTAGTTTTCGAACGAGTTTTTAAAACGAATACACTTAGTATCGATACAAAATGAAACTTCAATGTATCATATACAAATTTTGTGTTGAAACGTGTTTATTTCATTTGTAATAATTCGTGAACGTCATATATTTTAATCAATTTCTACACAAACGTTTGTATTACATTTAGAACAATCTGGAAATTCTTTTAATACAGCTATGAGAGTGTTACGAAACGATCTCACAAAGCGCCTGTGTGCGCGGTACAATTTAGTTAGGATCTAAATCCGTATAATCTGATATAAGAATTCTCATCGCGAGACCTACGTTGATTAATTCCACTTTTATTTGTATAAGAATCAGCAGCTGCGTCTCGCGTTTGATCCCGCCACGCTGAGAGCGCGACGACAAAATGTCTCCGGCATTTCTTTTTTAAAAACACCACAAACACGACGAAAATAATCGATCATAATCTTTTAGGAATTCGTTGGAATGAGTTAAACGTTTCTCTATTATCTCGGGGAGTCGTCACATCGCAACGGCCCGTATCGCGCTGTATACATATGCGTTAACCCACTACTTACGTATGTACAGAATCTATTTTCAGTATTTGAAGACGGCGATCTTAAAAAATATATTATACATTTGATTTCCATAAAAAATAACTTTATTATTCTTTAATCAAACACAAATTGTGTAAGTACTTATATAAATCAAAACAAAAATATAAAAGTAACGTCAAAGATACAAAAATATAATCGTATCCTTAAAAAGAACAATATTAAGTATGTATAAAACATTGCACTTGACGCGGTGCGGTAGAATGTATCGCCACCCTTACGTACAAGTAAACAGAATAGAATGACAGCTTTTTATAATTAATTCAAGAGACTTTAATCGATTGTGAATGTGATCGGCGGCTAAACAAACAGTTCAATAGGCGCCGCGTCTGGATTACTGCTCATATGACTAAGAGACACGTAGGTATGTTAAATCAGATCGCAAATATTTGTTGCGAACACACGAAGCGTGGAAATCGCGTTCGTGTCATCTGTACGTGCCTTTATTTAATTGTATTATCAAAATAAATACTTATTATTTGACTTGATAAAATAAAATATGTTCGTATTACATTTTCAACTCGTAACGCTTGGATTGGTATCGTTCCATTCGGGCACTTAGATTTCTGTCAATTACAAAAATTATAATATGAATAATAAAAAAGTCATAAACACACACGTAACGTTTTAATACAAAGAAATTTAACACACAATAGTACAAATTTAGATTAAACCCGTTCACCGCTGAATGATCGGTGACTTTTCTTCCAGACTCATTCATACATTGTACGCAAACATCGATAGACTACGCTTGCTTCTGTTGTAACACTACCTATCATAGGCGAGTGGCGACTTTTGATAATTTATTAAAAATATTTTGACTAATTTAATTAAAAATTATAATAAAAATTAAAAAATCATAATTGAAGGTTCTCTACCATAAATATGGTCACTATTGATCGAGTAAAAGACATAGAACCGCATATTTATTACGCACCAATTTGTATAAACACTTTTCGGTAATTTCACGAGTCCCGCACTGTATTGTAACGCATATTATATTCATATAAACATATTAGCAATAACTTCTTTGCTATAAAACATATCGTAAATGTTGATGTTACGTTATCACGCCTGTAATCCCCAAAGAGGTAGGCAGAGGAGTGTAGTACACTTTCACATTTCACCAATTCCGTTTACGTCCTACTATGGAATAGGGCCTGAGCCTAGCGGCATAAACCACACACATAATTATCTATTTTATTAATCAACAACTAACAGTATTACTGTTTACTACGTACAGGTAAAAAACTTATATATTTTTTTATGATTATCATCATTACATGCGATCCCTAAATAGCAGGCCCAGCGTGGACATAATGAGCAAAAACTCCTCAAAGGTCTATGTCCAGCAGTGGACTAAGGCAAGCTGATTATAATGACCTTCACAATTATCGATCCTTTTATTCACGGGTCGCTTCAAGACGAGAACTGTTAGCACCATTGTCTGACACGCTGGCCACAAGCCGTCTTTATCGTACGAATAATATTAAAATCGCTAGCCACTGCTGCCGTGTACTGCGCAGCGGGCGGGTCGGCTTGCATGACTAGCGTTATTCAGGGCGTTATTGGCGCGAGATGACCGTCACAACGTCGTTTGGTAGTGTCTACTGACGCGTGCCTGGCGATTTATAACTATGTACATATAACGTAACGTAACATACTTTGTACGTTAGACTTTTGCTTTGTGATTTAGGACAGTATATGTTACGCTATAGTTTTAATAGTATGTTAATGACGCAATACAGAATTAGGTTGTGACGAACGTCGGCTCTGTAAAAATAGAGCTATATGACAGTCAACGTTATGTACCAACCCAGCGTCATCACCAAACAAAAACAAATATTTCCGGTAATACAAAAATGTTTAATTACACAAAAAAAAAATCTAAGAACCTTCGGACATAACTTGGATATATGATAAACCAAAACACGCAGCACGTAAGACCATAGATTTAGAATAAACTACAGAGTAAACATTTCTACACAACAATATATCTTTTTTGCTTTTATTGGTCCGCTTTTGGAGCCTTGTCTTCCCTCAGTACGAGAGGGATTAAATGTTCTCTAAGGCATGTGAAGTCTGCGTACCCACACTTGGCCAGCGTGGCAGACTGTGGCCTTAACCCTCTCGTTCTGAGAGAGACTAAACAAATAGACATTCCGATTTTATAAATATTGGCACGGGCGGGCGATGTATCATTAATCTTCGCCCCAGTGCCCATCATCAATTCACAGTTATTCCGAGGCGGCTGCGACAATGACAATTATATGCGTGAACTTCAATAAAGGGCAGCTACGAGCTGTAACAAATTAACTTTCTCTCACCTTATTGTAAATGATGCTTCCGAAGCATTGATGAACTGTTCTCGGTTATTTCCTAACGTGTTGACTAATAAGTACTTACATTAAAATATGACTACACTACATAAGGAGTTATTAAAGACAAGAGTGAATGGACACTTCCTAGGCAAGCGTGCTACATCCTAGGATGCAGGCTATTTCCATCAGGTGGGATAGCCTATAGCTAAGTAAAAAAAGGGTGACGTCTGTATAAGAAGCACACCAGGTTTGCAAGGATAGGGATATCTGACACTCGGTGCTCTCTACCTACCCCGTAAGGGACCTGGCGTGATGGTATAATAATAATACATAGTACATATACAATTCACTTCAGTTGAAATAAAGATTGTAATTGCGGAAAACTCGGGTGCTGGATCGATTTTGATTAAAGAGTCCTTAATTTGTTTAAATATCGAGAGTTTCTTAGACGTGTATCGATTATGCGTTTCAAAAAATGTAAATAAAAATGGCGAATACAATTGAGGTCCAATAGAAAGTGTAATATTTCATAACGAGGTTAATTTTAGGCGATGTGAATTTTAAATGTGCAATCAGAGTTCCGAATCCCTGGTGTATACATCCAAAGAAAACATCGTGAACAAGCGAGAGTCCTCCACAAAACAAATGAAGTCTGCTTATTTACTTGGTAAAATTATTTACTTGGTTACAAAACAAATGAAGTCTGCTAATTTACTTAGTTACATTATTTACTTGGTTACAAAACAAATGATGTCTGCTAATTTACTTGGTTACATTATTTACTTGCTTACAAAACAAATGAAGTCTGCTAATTTACTTGGTTACATTATTTACTTGGTTACAAAACAAATGAAGTCTGCTAATTTACTTAGTTACATTATTTACTTGATTACAAAACAAATGAAGTCTGCTAATTTACTTGGTTACATTATTTACTTGGTTATAAAACAAATGGAGTTTGCTAATTTACTTGGTTACATTATTTACTTGGTTACAAAACAAATGAAGTCTGCTAATTTACTTGGTTACATAATTTACTTGGTTATAAAACGAATGAAGTCTGCTAATTTAGTTGGTTACATTATTAACCGAGAACTCAACCCTTCCCACTCTGAAAGACGAGCCGTGTGCAACAGCGGAACGATAAAAGGATTGATCAAAATGGTACTACATTAATGTCAGCCACTGATACAAGTGGTCCCTTCAGCCCTTAAGCATGAATGTTCACTCTCAACGAACACTAAATGTTAGATGAAACATGTCACAGACATGAATGTCTAAACTCCTACCGAAAATCTAAACTCCTAAGCTATTTAACACAACTCATACACAATCATTGTGTAATTACGAAAACCCATTAACACAATAACGTCAGCGACAGACGTATCATTACAGCATGTTGCGTTTAATGCTTATTTGTAGTCATTTCAATTCACATTTGAAAGCTAATATACGATCCCCGCCCAGATATATCAGTGTTTTGTCTAATCAATCAACTTGAGATTAACACTCGTCTCGGCTAAACAGCGGATAGACAAAAACAAATGGGGCACCACTCGGCCAGAAATCGAATTAACCACGGGCCTGTTAAGACACCAATTAAACCACCACAAAGGCTATCTTCAATGAGACGAAAAAAATTTGATAGATCAACTCTTTAATCTAATCTATCATCGGTTGTAACGCCAAACGGAAACCAACTCTATAACAAATATAAGAAGATTCGAATTTAATTGGGCGCAAACAACACAGTAACTTGAGAAGGCTGTTGGCACAACATCTTATATCGATTAAACAGATAATTAATCACGGGAAATGAATCCGAATGAGATGTTATTAGTTATACCATACTCGCTATTAACAAGTGAAACAATAGGTCTTCACGTACAGGTTGAATCTTGAACAATCGATTGGAATTAATATAGAAGAAAATATTTATATACACGCGATCACCAATAGCTTGATTAATTATTGACACATGACATTGTCGGTATAAAAATGTTATATGAGGTGTACTACAGAAATTTGTATATAAAATGTGCAGGAAAACTATGCTTATTTAGACTTGCCATTATAAAATATTATTGTACAATTCGTGGGATATTTCAAACGTATGGAAATAATAATAGTAAAAGCATTCACTCTATTCTATTATATAAAGATAAGAAAATGTTTAAGTTTTAAATAAAAATACCTGTTACGTTGGGCATTAGAAACATGCCTGCTTATAGATTCAGCACACCCTACCTTATTTATTCTTTAATCGTTTTCCTGCTACGCATACGGTTGCCTGGAAGAAATCGCGACTAGAGCGAAAAGGCCGCCTATTGCATGCTTAATTTTTTTTCTTTGTTAACATTTTCTTTTCCGTTATTGTAAAAAAGTTTGGAATAAAGAATATTGTATTGCATTGTATTTAGGTGATGATAAAACATCACGCTGTATTAGGTGACGGGAGCGAGTGGGCCGATGGCCGATCAATCAGCTGCTAACGAGCGGTCACGTGGCCCATGTTCACCAGCACCAACATGCCTTACCTTACCCTCATCCACCCCTTCCTTGTACTAACTCATAATTTACATTTTGTCATAAACTATAAACGATGCTATCCAAAGAATTAGTAACGCACTGCTTTTAAATTTTCACTCAACAGAGATGTGGCATTCGAAAATTTAAATAAAAATATTTAGATCTCATGTCTGCGGCTCATGAGAATTACGCTGTACCTACAATATGCGTACGAATTTGGGTTTATATTTGAGCATATCACTAATAAATGTATGCCAGTTAAGCTATTGATGCGGAAAAATTTAATATGTTAAGTAATAGAGCTGTATTGATTGTTTAAAATGAAAGGGGAAAAGAAGCAACTCATTAAATACATATCAGTGGAGGACCCGAACGAATTTAATCGTTGCGGCGTAATCGATTATCTTAATCCTAATCACAAATCGATTAACGAACACCCACTAAGCTAGGTATCCTCGTTTTGATTAGCATTTACATAATCGTTTGTCGCTGGCTGTAAATTAAACGTTCTCGGTTGAGATTGATTCGAAATAAAATAAAAAATAAAGCCGTATCATCCCACGAAGGCGCGTGGTTTATACAAATTTGAACCGTAACCCAATACAAACAAAAGTGCAACGAAATGTCAAGTGAAATGGAACAAGTGTAATATTTTTTAATCTCTCTTTTTAACTGAGACGAAGACAGAGTGCGGAGAAGGCGCGGGGCGTGGCGGGCCCACTTTCATTACTCATGAGCAATAATAAATGATAAAACATTATTAATACGAGGAGATCAGACGAAATGATGGCGGTTTGCATGCGTGAAGGATTAACCTCGCTCGAATAAATTAATTCTAATAATTAAACTTTGATGTTAACTTAGACGTGAGCGTGTAACTCAGCCAACTAGAGATTTAAATTAGCTGATTATTTGTTTTGATAACGTCACTTTATTATGGTTATTGACACAATCTCAAACTAATAAATTAAATACGCAGCATCACAATGATGAAAATATTAACAAATATGAAATGTATTTCCCACACAGATCATAATTTAAAACATTGTAATACAAACAGCGGCTGAAAATCATCATATAAGCTAAGAAACACTTAAACAACCGGTAAAAATCGGATATTCGCTTTTAAAAGCGGTTTCGAATCGAAACGGAAAAATGTCGATTAGTTTCCACTGTTATCGTACCGCGCGTAATAACAACCAGAAGTTTATTGGCCACGTTCTGAATGATAAATTGAATAATAATTTATTCAGTTGGAGATAAGCCGGGCGCTGTTTCGATCGCGAGCGCCGATACTCTCAACGTGGCTGAGGGTGTCCATTACCGGACAACATAAATATGATTTATATGATTTTTTTGTCAATGCAATCAACTTGTGCGGGGCCGTAAGAATAGTTTACGCTCACAATTTAACATTATTCTTTATAATAGTTATAAATTTGGAAAATACTTTCGTGTCTTTGGTTAAAAATAATTTCACTATCAGCAAACGTCCATTGATAACTTGAGACAGAATCCGAAGCCTATAATACAATAATACGAAAAAAAGTAACTATCAAATTTTGAAAATGCATTAATTATTAATTACGAACGATGTAGAAAGTCTAATTTAATTTTTATTCGTATTTTATAATATATCATTTTACTGGCTGCAATATATGTAATGAGACATCTTTAAAAAAAAATATGTCAGAAAATTCAAGATTTATAAATACTAGTGCATCAGTCAATCAGACAACACTAAATATCAGTAAACGTTACTCTCCACCATATGAGATAATAGCTCCAGTTTTCCTTAATGCGCTGGCCGAGTATGAAAGATGAGCCCTGACCTCGCGAGACCACTACAACAATAACTATTGATTTGAGTAACAGCAAGGCGGGCCAATATCAACATGATCTATCTAGCGACAATCACGCCGCCATTTACAACGTAGATCAATTAATGCTAGACATAGACAGAAGATATCTGATTTAATAGGTTAGAAAGAGACAGCAATCGAGTTATCAATCATGCGCCCGCGCACGATCCCAGCGCTCGAGGCGATCAAGCGATCTCTTGCTTAATTATTTCTATTATGATATTTAAAATATAATGATTATCTTTATGGATAATGCTCGTGTGGCGAATTCCCACACTCGTTGCGTTTGAAACACTTCTACAACTTTAATTAATATAGAGCGAAGTGATAAAGCTTCAGAGACTAATATGGCCGTGTTACACTTTACCCAACAGCGTTCATCGCAAACACCTGGTTCATGATTTACACATGCGTCTAGTATAGCGATTTTATGCAATTCAGTATAAGAAATATATATGGACTGGTAGACAGGACGCGTTTGTAGATTGCGATCGATCTGTAAAGTTAAGCCGCGCTAGCAATAGCTGGTTCTTGGATAAGGGAACGCTAGCGGCAAATTTGCAAAAACGTTTCCCGGCTTTGGGTTCCGATTATTTGCGTTTGGTGAATATCGCAGCTTGGAAGACAGTACTACAGACTTCCAGCACTTGGGGAAAATACTCGTGCCCTAAAGGGAAAGTAAAATAAGGTGTTACCATCATCGTCATCAGTACCTAATGTCAATATGGATGTAACATACAGCGGGAAATGTTTGACACTGTATTTCGTCATACATTTGTATAAAAGTAAAGAAATTGCAACAATGCGCTCAGGAAAAACGTATTTCAATAATGAAATAAGATAGGGGCGAAATTCTGTTCGCTACGAAACCAATAAATTATACAGACGTTAGAAACACAAAGTGCAATTATTCATATTGAAATACCAATATAAATAAAAAATACTCGTTCTATTACACGAAGACTTTTATAAAATAACTGTAACTTGTATCTTAAAGATCTGTTGACCGATGTAAGTAATACAAGTTCAGGTCATACCAAGATGAATTAGCTCCGCACTGTTCGTTCTAATTACATGTAATAGCTCATAGCTCACACGCACAAGCGGACGTCAATCACTGATCTTATCAAAAATCTCCACAATATAAAACCGTCTTAACATCCAACTGATATTAACCCATATTCGATTCGTATCTCATCCCCAATATTTAAAGACCTGCCATCTAATGCAGCGTACAACGTTCGGTGGATTCGAATAAATTGGCTGCATCACATCATTTCAAAGGACGGTCGTGAATGGGCCGGTTAAACTTATGATAAATTATGGGAAGTATCAATCGTTAGTGGGAATTAATCAATGTTTAATAATGGTTTTATTGTTGGGAAAGTTGTTGGTGGTTTAAGTTCTTTTATGATTAGTGTTTCGGCAAAAATTCAACCTTCTGCAGATATGGTAGTAATACAAGATTTCCAAAATGCATGATTTTAGATGCCCATTTTTATTCGCTGTAACGATATTAGCCTCAGTCAGAGATAAATAATATGTCTACCGTATAGCATTTCTTATCGAAACTATGTGTTTGTTTGGAGTGTCTCTCTGGTGACCATTATTATTGAATAGAACGGATACTAAGTAATACTAAATGTACTCACACCAACATGGAATTGGGACTTTAATTCGGTTTTATCGAGCTTTTTACTGTTCCACTGTTGGAACATGCCTTTCCTCTCAAAATGAGAGGGTTAAAGCCAAAGTCTGCCACGCTGGCCAGTCATGCTCATTAATAACAGATTGTCTTGTAATTTACTTATATTAACGGACCCTAACAGTCTTATTTCTACAACTGTGTTCAAGATTAATTGCGGATGTTCATGGGCGGCAGCGACCACTTGTAACTGCTGCCTGCCCAGTTAATACTGCCTCCACATAAAAAATTAAAGACTTACCTCGCTTTTGCATGAAAGAGAACAGATCGTCGAGAAACTCCTTCCTCTGAGGATCGTCGCTGATTTCGTACAACTGAAACAAGAAAAAGATGACTAAATTTCCGAAATTGTTATTCAATTAAGCGAATAAAGTATATGTTTTGCCGCTGTGTTTCTTGACAGAAAATAAAATAAGCTTTTGGATTTATTAGAACAACCGCATCAAATAAATGAAAAAATACCGTTAGAAGAAAATATAAGTATTTATATGTTTGTAACATTGGCCGGGCAGACAGTGTAATGATGCATGTAAGCAAATATTGAGTCCCGATCTTTGTGCGTTTCCATTTTATTAAGAATACGAGAGTCCCTAATATGGTACTACGAGATTATTATTATATCCCTCTGTATGAATGCGTGCAGAACGCGGTATGGCGCGGCCTGACTACGCACGGCTAAACGTCTGGGCCGCCTACGGCTAGCAGCGTAGGCGGTGCGAAAAAGCCGTGCTCTGCGATTCCTAAACTGAATGCCCAGCGTGGGGATTATAGACATAAACCCCGCAGTAGCGGCCTATGTACAGCAGTGGACTTAGGCAAGCTAATAATCATGATGTATTAATGATTTACTAAGTTTAGGTATCATTATTTTTATAGAATTGTAGTCAAATAATCAGCTGTATCTCATTGATAAAATCTATACGCATTCAAATTAAAATTCAAAAACTATGTAGATGAAAATAATGAAGATATTAGGGCAGGGCATCACCACGGCAGGTTCCTACCAATGTAGACAGAGGAAACAAAAAGCAAATAGAAAAAATACGTTAAAATTAAACGTTATCGTTGTCCTCATAAACAATTATCATACGCAAGCAATGACAACGATATTAATATTCAACTAGGAAGCGGTAACGGTGTGCCGGCGCCACGTGCGCCCGCATGTCCGGGGGGAAACACAGCAACTGCATTACCCGCTCGCTCGCCTACCCGCGCTAACTAACTGTACTTGAATATAAACAAAGGATACATTAACTCGCAAATTATACAAATACAACCACATATTTATAAGTGCTTCCTTTTCTAGACGATACGTAGCGAACAGAAAAGGACGGGTAAAACACTAAGAGGTATCTGCAGAAATTGCTTGCGAATTTATACGATTGTAACCTAAAATATTCGAAGCGGGAAGGCATTTTGTAATGCTTGTATCGTGATATCTCATTAATGATGATGTTCCGTTTGGGGATGAAACACGTGTTGGCCGTATGTATAAAAATGTTTTTGCTTCCTACTACCCTAATACATGCGAACGTGAGTTTAGAGGACATTTCATTGTAGGTCACGTAATATTCTAAGATAAATATTATTATAAGTTAATAGGAGACATAAAGCAGTGATAGCCTAGTGGTATGAAATTCAGCCTCTCACTCCGGGAGGCCGGGTTCAAATCCTTGGCGCGCAC
>DWEG01000196.1:0-12560 GCA_018245845.1 Apyrrothrix hygieia | reverse complement strand
ATCTGTGTTCATCACACAAATATTTATTCTGGGTGGGAATCGAACCCACGACCCCCGGCGCAACAGTCAGGTTCACTGAACACTGCGCCAACGGGCCAGTCAAATCAAAATGTTATATTTCATTAATGTTACATTTTCAAATATACATTATATTATGCATACGCAGGGAATGAACCAAGGATTCGTAATTAATTTGACTTTCCAAAACGACGCAATAGAGTTCGAGCCGTCGTTCAAGCAGTTTAGGGACCAACTATGCCTATTGTACGACTTTATAATAGATGCGTGTAGGCAGTCGCCTCGCTTGGAAACTCTGCTCTATCAAGACTATGTCGTTAGCACAAGAGGGACTCTTAAGGTAAGTGAATAATTAATATTACCACCCTTCTAACGTGCTTCTCAGATCGGTATATTAAATGAAATGTCACCACTTCCAGCCAATCATCGATAATGATTTTGTAGAAGAATGTAAGAAAAAAGTAGCTGACCTGATCAGCGAACAAAGGATCGGGCCCGAATTGCGCGTTCAGGATTTCGATGACTACGTGTGTTTGCTTAACGGTGAAGTAAGTATACCACAGAATTTCCTAGCAAAATTATTTCCCTTGAAGTATCAACGTTCGGAGAGTTTGTGTTGTTTTATTAATCGAATTTTATCTTGCAGTCTTTATCGAAAGTGGAAGATTTCATTTCGTCTCGGCCCGAGAAAACTTTTGAAGAATATTGCGATGAGTCGGTGAAGTACGTGGAATTGGCGCGCGAGATACCTTCCAAACTGGAGGGTACCATCGTGATAGGCATGTTCCGAATGCAAAGGGCCGACTTGATCAACTCGTTGCGAGGGGCCGCTACGAAACTCGCTAATACTTTGCTCAGGAGGATGACTGAGGATTATCAGAATACGATAAAAGCGTTAGTGTTTTTGTTACACTCATTTTCCCCGTTAAATGTTTTAATTCAAATGCTTTTGAATATATATTTGTGATGTGAATCGCAACTTATTTCGTATGCAGCTCAAAATTTCACCTTCGCGTTCCAATCCGTTGAACAGTTTATAACAATCAAAGCTGTACAAAATTTAGATTTTGAAGGTTTGTATCACTAAGGCACAAATATTTGGTTGACACTTGCGTATATAAGACTGTTTTCAATTGGTATTTTGTTTCACTAAAGCACAAATATTTGGTTGAAACTTGCGTATATAAGACTGCTTTCAATTGGTGTTTTCGATCAGAATTTTCGACGAGTATTCGACAATAGCGAACACTCTGCTCACCCCGCCGCCCGACACCGGCGCCCTCATGGAGCTGATCGCGTACTGCAAGAAGGTGGAACACACCATCATATACGAAATGGAAGAGAAGCTTCGTAACGTGATGCGCTACATCATGTTCCTTGGCGACTACACAGCATTCACTCCGTTAGAGATGAAGGCCAATAATCAAACTTTCCACTGGTAGGTAACAGTTTGTAAAAACGATGAGGAGTATTGTTGTTACACCATATAGGCCAGATCCGGGAGTCCGAAGTATCCAAAACCGGAGCGCATGTATGAAGAGAATGATGAATGTAGAAGAAACGCGGCAGGTTTGTAAGGATAGAGATATTTGGCATTCAGTGCTCTCTGCCTATCCCGTAAGAGACCAGGCGTGAAGATATAGCAGGTGTATAGTACAAATTATGAAATAACTTTCAGGTATGCCCGTTTGCCGGGAGTAATTGAAGAATGTAAGGTTATATGTGATCAGAAGAAGATTGAATACCAGGAGCTATTAAAGGCAAGTGCTTAGTGAGAATCGTAGCGATTTGAGCTTAAATTTTAAGAGGTTTTTGTATACCAATCTTTTTCACTGTGTTGTTTCTGATTAGGTTCGAATTGCCAAGTTTATCGATGATCTCGATATCTATGAGTTGCAGTGCAACGAGTTACAATACTGGGGTGATATTAACGAGTTACCTAAATACGTGACCCGCGCGCGACATTTGGATGAAAAGTAAGTGTGTCACTAAAAGTACGTGTAACTAATTGTCACTATAATAACTTTTACAATACGCACTTTGTGAAAAACATTATTAAATTTTGACAATTATGGCTAAAGCGAACTTAATCCCCAGGCTATCTAACGCTTTAATGAAAATAGACCAGTTCAACGAGGAAGAGGCATCATTCGGTTGGGAGTTGTCCCAATATCCCAAGAGAAAGATGGTGTTTGACAAGCTAGTTCCTTTTAAGAAACTCTACGACGCCGGATATGATTTTCTCCAAAAATATACTACGTGGATGTCATCCAAGGTGGGGGAAGAAGCAATTTATTTCATAATCACATTTTATTCAAAAATCTTATATACACTCTTACATATGTACTCGTGTTTCTATATATACTATGATTAAGAATCTAGCCCATGATGCCTGTAATTAGTAAATTATATGCAACTGAAAAAGATGCAACTTGTCCGTTGACGTACAGGTTGGCAGCTTTGATCCCGAAGACATAGAAGGCGACGTAAGCTACTTTTACAAGATAGTATACAAACTGGAGAAATCTTTTCAAGATGTACCAGATACTTATAACTTGGCGTTTTCAGTGAGGTAATTCATTTATTCGGTGACACAAATACTGCTAATGTTTTATTTTTATTATCATCAATCTGTTCCAGTCCACTACTGGACATAAGCCCCCCTAGAAGGGAATCCTTAATTTAATATTTTATTATTTACAAGTAAATTTAACAGACTATAGTCTTAACGCTCTCATTTTAATAGGCGACCCGTGTCCAACAGTGGAACGGTAGAACGGTTGAAAACAAATTATATTCCAGGGAGAAAATGGATCAATTCAAGACTCACATGCCAATCATTCAAACTTTGGGCAATCCCGGAATGAAACTTCGTCACTGGGAGAAAATTTCAGAGATAGTCGGCTTCCCGATTGTCGTGGACGACGAACTTTCTCTTGAAAAAGTTATCGATTTCAATTTGGTGGACTATATTGAAAAGTTCGAGGGAATCTCCGAGGCGGCCACCAAAGAGAATAACCTCGAGCGGGCTCTCGATAAGATGATGAAAGAATGGGCCGATCTCCGCTTCGAAATTCTACTTTACAAGTTTGTTGCGCTTTTTTAAGATCATATATTTTTAATATCGGAAATTGTCGTTCTTATTACTTGTGCATGCATTTTCGTTGTCTATGTTAAAATTTCAGGGACACTGGAACATACATTTTGGCGAGCGTGGACGAAATACAACTATTATTGGACGATCATATCGTAAAGACTCAGACAATGAAAAATTCGCCTTACATTAAGCCGTTTGAAGAGATAATTATGTTAGTGTCAGAGTATTCTTAAACTAATAATATTTGTGTAAACTAATTACATACGTATATTTTGTATAAGTTAGAAAAGTAACTGGTACATATCAGGTCCTATTTCGTGTATTTTTTTTACATTTCCATTGGTTTTGTAAAACTGGTCAATCTCACTGGTCCAGCTCATCTCATCAGATATTAGAAAGTCATTGCAGCTAATAAACATGTGGATTCAATGTTAGATAAAATAAAGTTCTACCTAAGCTCACTGAAAGTAGTTTTGGAACTCCATAAAACTGAGTTGAAATGTCTCGTATCTTTGTGTGTCTGTTCGTAGAAGCACCTTTTTCTGAAGATAAGTAGGAACTCGTAATTGTTACCTTACGATACCAATTTGGCACCAAAAGTATGGGAGAGTTTGACATAGTCATTGTAGGTGGGAGGCGTGACACAACTATTACTAGTAAGACTTTCCAATTTGAAAAAGGACATTAACGTCTGATTGCTTTTACTTCTAAATATGTCCCTTTATAAAGGAATAATACGTAGAGCACTGTAATGTTTATGAATTAATTACAGCGACTGGGAAGGTAAACTAGTACTCCTACAAGAAATTCTGGATGAGTGGTTGAAGGTCCAAGCGACTTGGATGTATCTAGAGCCGATCTTCTCGTCACCGGATATTCAACAGCAAATTCCCGAGGAAGGTCGGCGATTCAGTGCAGTCGATAAGGTTAATATTTTTGGGTTTGTTCTTTCCAATATATGTATTTTTGAGCAGCAGGAGTACATAGATAAAAAAAACCCACGAATTAAAACAAACAAACGAACAAACAAACAAAAGAACGAACAAGCAAACAAAGATTCTAATAGGATTGTCTAGAAAACTCTTATGTTTTAGATGTGGCGTGAAATAATGAAAGTTGCGTATACCGAGCCTCGAGTCCTTGACGTGATCACTATTGAAAAGATGCTGGACAGATTGAAGAAATCGAACAATTTGTTGGAGATGGTGCAGAGGGGACTCAACGCTTATTTGGAGAAGAAACGTCTTTACTTCCCGCGCTTCTTCTTCCTTTCCAACGACGAACTGCTTGAAATCCTATCGGAGACTAAGGATCCAATGCGGTAAAATTTTACTATAAAATACAATAGCTGACAGCAAACATACAAAAGGTGGTCTTATGGCTAAAAACAATCTCTACCAATCAACCTTTGGGTAGAACACAAAGGTTGACTGGTACAGATCAAGAATAGAGACAAGTAAATACAGAGGTGCACTAATGGTAACATATTGGTTAAATTGTTGGGACCCAACGTTTCTCATTTAACTTTCAGCGTGCAACCTCACCTGAAGAAGTGTTTCGAGGGCATAGCAAAATTGACGTTTACAGAGGAAATGGTAGTGACACACATGAGATCATCGGAAGGAGAGATAGTGATGCTCACCATGACTATAAACACCGCTGCCGCTAGAGGACAAGTAAATACACATACCTATAATATCGCTCTATTGTATATATGTACATATGAAAATATCCGTCCGTATATATGTATATATACATATATATATGAAACAATCCATGTCGGGGTGGAGTAAAGATACATTCCGGGATACACGATACAGAATGTCGTAAGAGGCGACTAAGCCCTGCGCTAGCAGACCGCGGTATGGTGCGTCCTGCCTAGGTACAGCTAAATGCCCTGGCCGCCTATGAGTAGCAGCGCAGTCGGTGCGAGAAGCTGTGCTCTGCGATCCGCAACCCGCATGCCAAACGAGGGTCTTATGGGCATAACCCCATAGGGGAGGCCTATGTCCAGCAATGAACTGCAATAGGCTGATGATGATTGTGATCATGATAATATGAAAATATAAAAGTTCGTTCTATTTTTTGAAACGGGATTACATTTGACAGTACTTTAATAGCTACAGAATTTTATTCAATAGTTGTTCAGCATTAAAATGGAGTTTTTTGTGCTTAAGGTAGAAACTTCTCTGTTGTTATAATGGATAATCAACATTTTATCTCAACCCATCAACCATGTTGAGTGTTTCTTGATTTATTTTTACCGGATGTTATTCTGGTGAACTGCCTATTTGACGGTGAATAAGTGTGTCTTGTGTCTGTGTTCATTTTAAATACGGAAGGTTAAACGGTAGATGTTATGCATTTTGTAGAAACTGTTAATAAAAAAAAATGAGCCTATAAAGTAATGAACTAAAATTATGATTATTAATAATATTTACAATTTGCATACATATTTTTTATAAAACGTACATATTATGTTAAAACAAATATTTCATTAAATTTGTCATTACTTAATTTTATTTGAAACTACGTAGGTAGTATACACATTGTAATAAACTTTTGTTCTCACGAACACACTTAACTGTTTCATCTTCCAGGTAGAAAAATGGCTTCTGGAGTTGGAAAGGGCGATGAAGTCCTCGGTTCATCACGTAGTCGCTTTGTCGTATGACGATTACTTGCAGCAGCCGCGGGAAAAATGGGTTCTTATTTGGCCAGGACAAACTGTACGTATACCAATTGAATAACAGTTTAAATGGCAATTGTATAAAAGGGAAGGCAATTGTATAAGTATTCTACACTTGAAAACGTATTGACCTAAAGATTTGGTATTATAAATGTGGCTTTATTAATGCTCCTTCTAAATCTAGTCTCTGTGACAGTGTGAGATTGTGTGCACTTGTCTTAGAGACAATGTCTTCTTGATAGAAAGAGAAAGAAAGAGTTTCGTATACGTGTTCCTCTTTAATGATGCCTGCGCGTTATATAATCATATTTGATTGGCTTCTTTAGTAATTGCCGCCTGAGCTGCTGCTGTTTTTCTGCTGCGAATGCGTTGGTAAAGAGAGAAACGAGCCCCAACTCATTCTCTTTCTCTCTCTATCAACGAGACGACTTTTTGATTGGCTCGCCTACTCTATGTGTAATATCTTTGGTACTTGCACCCGCTTGGCAGAGAGAAAATACACAGAAATAAATTAATTTTTTTATTATGTTACTGTACTTCAATTCGGTTTTTCTCACGCATGTACTTTTGTAGAAGCACCTCTCTGA
The DNA here is from genome assembly GCA_018245845.1 of Apyrrothrix hygieia. NCBI lineage: Eukaryota > Metazoa > Arthropoda > Insecta > Lepidoptera > Hesperiidae > Apyrrothrix > Apyrrothrix hygieia. Next base: position 6,169 of record DWEG01000196.1, on the reverse strand, counting down.
AATATTTCTGGCGGTACCCCGGTTATTCCCGCAATTAAACATTCGCATTCAAATGGATTAATTAACGACCTCTTACTTATAATAACAGGTACAATGTATAGCAATGACGTTTTGGACGTCAGAAGTGACGGACGCGATCCACATCAGCATAAAGGCGATGCGCGCCTATTGGGACAAGTGTAATTATCAGATATCCAAGATCGTCGATTTGGTCCGAGGGGAGCTCAGCCTGCAGAATCGTATTACTCTCGGTACGTAGAGAGTTCTAGAAGCTTCTCGCAATAATTGAAATATAAACTTTTATTTGAGATAAGTATAGGATAACTTTCTCACGGATTACTTTCAATCATAAAATTCGTCTGAAAACAAGTACAATTTTCTTTAGAATTTCTTTGATTTTCTATGGTTATAATAATTATAATTATTCATTCATCCAAAAATTTTAGTTACATATACATGAGTTAGTGGCCAGCGCCCTCTTTTAAGCTAAAGTGCCTGTATTAGAGGACTCTGCCCTTCCATACATACTTACATATGTATTTTCAACTAAATTTACAATCTGTGAACAAAATCTGGTAATGTTTTTTTTCATAACATTGGGTTCAATAGGTGTTAGCCGTTATTACTTCTGCTGTTTAAGTTACAAATTAATCATCATCATCATCAGCCTATCTCAGTCCACTGGACGTAAGCCTCCCCCAAAGAGCGTCATCGCGCCCTGTCCTCGGCAATTAAACAAATTAACTTAATAAATAATTTATGCAAAACTAAATTATTAATTTAAAAAAAGTTTTGTATGCGTGCGTGTGTGTGTGTGTGTGTGTGCGTGTGTGTGTGTGTGAGGTTATGTACATATGTTCTGAACATATGTTCTGTACATATGTTTTAAATGGTGTTCACAAGAATTGTACGTTGTAGGAGCTCTGGTAGTGTTGGACGTACACGCAAGAGACGTCCTCATGGAGCTCATCGACTTCAAAGTTCAACTCGACAACGACTTCAACTGGCTCTCGCAGATACGTTATTACTGGGAGGTAATGAATTTATAACTTTGCTTAAACTCTTTTTACGCGTTGTCATTGACACTGGTGTAATACCCAGTATAATACCAGTGTTAATGACGTACCTTAAAAATACCAGTATTTTTTGTACATTTTACATTCTGGCCTGTGAAGTTTGATGTTTGATGTTGCGAAATGTATTTACTGATATTATGTAACAACTTGATTATGATATTAACAATGTATTTTATGTGCAGAGAAGAAAACGTAAATAATGTTGAAGGCGAAAATACATTTCGCTAATCTTAACAAATCTCTAAAAATTTTACGTTCTTAAAATTTTAGTAACTTCACGTTAAATGAAGACATCATAATGTTTTTTTTTATAATCTGTCACAAGACAAACCATAAAATCATTTATGTAGAAAACAATAATAATGTCTTCACCCACTAAGGTGTATATAAATATTTTTCAAGCTCACGTTTTATAAGCTGCACATATTCTTGCTAATAAAGAAAAGCCGCATTCTAATATGCATTGATCATCTACGTACAGTGTATCTACTTGATTCAAGATTAAATTAAAATTATTTTTATGAGCGAATGTTTGATTCGTGCAGAATTTTTCCTCAAACGCTGAACGTTGATGTTCTTGACATGTCGACAATTTACGACAATGTTAAAAAACGTATATACTTACATATATCGTATGTATGTAGTTTCTTAGCCGTGTGGTTACCATAACATGAGCTCTATTACCGCTAACTCTGGGGTCTGATGGTCGTGTGAGGATATGTCCCGAGAAGATATTGGTACAGATAATAATTAAGGTTTACAAAAAGTATGTACTGTAAAAAATGTTGGAACAGAAGCAAGAGGAGGACCACAGCATGCAGATAGCCACTCGTATGATCAACTCGCAGCTGATGTACGGGTACGAGTACCTCGGGAACACGGGGCGGCTCGTCGTGACGCCGCTCACCGACAGGTGCTTCAGGACACTGTTCGGAGCCTTGCATTTGAATTTGGGTTAGCGTTATTTTTATCATACGTCCTAAGATACGGCCTAAGACACGTCCTAAGATACGTCCTGAGATACGTCCTAAGATAAGTCCTAAGATGAAGCACGCATGCCGAGGAAAAATCTATTCCTCCTTGGTTTGAAGAATCCTAAGTTATACGTATTTATGGACTGTTTACTGGTTATGATGTTTATTTTTCAAAATCTTTACAAACATAGCTTAGAGAGATTATCTATAATAAATACAATAAAGCCTTGTAAGGTAATAAAAGTTTTTAGTCATCAATGGAGGGCAAGTCTTAGTATTTGAAGTGTTAGTGATTTTAAGAACTTCTCGATGTGCAATATTTCGTCTAGTTATAAAACAATATAATGTGTTCTACGGTTCATTTCCAAATCGCGAGGAATTCTTCAGTAATGTGATATATATACATAATCTAATATTGGGTCCGTATGTGTATATGTCCGTAATAATAATAATATAATTTATTGCCTTATAATGAAGAATGAGTCATATTTTAATGTTTGTTTAGTGTGTGTGTAAGTGTGACTTGGAATTAGACAGTGCTCTCTGCCTACCCCATAAGGACCTGGCGTGATGATTTAGTAAATCGCTTTTATGTTTCTGGTTTAGTTTCAGTTTCGTTAAATGTAATTAATACTTTTGACACGAAATTTTCCCTTCAATGGTATAAGTAATACCTATTTGCGTAGAAAAACAACAAAGTTATACCTAACAAACTTGTAAAGTGCGTTGGAAGTCCACGTGTTATTGCTAATGATATCTACATACCAACACGCGCTGTTACTGATCCCCCATAAGCACTCGTTTCTATTGACGCAAAGTGTCATGGTAAGACTTATAAATACATTTCCAATTTGCTATAATAACATAGTTATATGGTCCATTGCTAGAACAAGAATATCAGTTACTACATTTGTTTGAAAGAGACTGATGGGAGCCACCTCCGTATTATAAACAGATTTTACAAAACATTTTATTTTAACTGCCTCGTTAATCGAGTGGTTGCAAGCGCGACTGCTGATCAAGAGGACCTGGGTTCAGCTTCCGGGCCGTGTACTCTCGGGTTTTTCTAACTTGAAATGTCTAGTAGTGACTTGAAGTCTTAAATTGGGCCCGGTGTATGGCAATTGGGGTCACTTACTATTCCACCGTGGCACGTATAGCATCACAGGTTAGATTTTTAAAACGTCGGATCATCGGATTTTTTCCATTGTGTTCAGAAAATTTACTAATTTCGTGACTGAATGGATAATACTAATTACTTAAATACGTTATTGTGCATATGTAATTTCACATTGGTTACATGCGTACTCGGGTACTATATACAAAGGTACGTACGTACTCAGGTACTATATACAAAGATAGACACCGTTATTTACAAAGTACTATATATGTATATCAAATTAAAAAAGGTATTTATATATAAAATCTGTGCTCTCTCAATACAAGTTGGATACATTAATCTGCCTAATGGCAAATTCGCTCCTTACCTCGGGCGAAAAAATTATAGACATGTCCAATATTTTAAAACGACACTTTTACGTCTTTTATTGCTAGTGGAGCACTTAAGAGATAATATCTCTTACCTAGCAAAATTACGGAGGGTCAGTCTGAAACCCTCTAGCCTCGAGGGCTATTGTAATAAAAGAGGTCAGAGGAAAAAAGTAAAGAGGAGCAAGCGGACAAGATTATAATGCGTGTAAAATTTTGATGTAGGCCTGCGGAATGTTGAGTTTCTTGTTACCGGTTTTTGTAAACGCCTCAACGTAAATTACAGTCTTACTGGCGTTTTAATCTAGTAATTTGCCACCAGGTCCGACGTAACGTGTCAAAACGCACGATTCGCTCTCAGGAGAGATAAATAAAAATTTCATTTAACGTTAGCTACAATATTGAAATGACTTAAAGTTCGTGTCTCATCAATTATATTATCATTAAGAGAGAAGAATTAAAACCATACTGTTGCACGGCTGTCAAGTATAGATTGGCAGACTTCACATCTGTTCAAGAATACTTTAGAAACCTCTTAGAGACACAGGTGTCCTGAAAAGTTGTCATTGCGAGTAATATTAAATCTTAAAAATTCAGAAATGCATGTCAAGGATTGAACAGCAAATTCGTGAAATTTACAGAATTACAAGGCAGCAGACTACCACTAATCTTACATCATTACATTACATGAACGCATAGGTATAGAAAATACCACTCTCGGATTTAGATGTGAAAGCTGATCACAAAAGAAAGTATCTAATCCCACAGTGGATTCTTCGGAAACATGGATCGATGATGTTCAAAATTTCGTAAGAACTAATATTCAGCTATCGACTTCAATGGAAAGTATATGATTCCTTTTAATTCGCCGCTTCTAGCAGTAAGATAATGTCTTTCAGACTAATATTAATGGCAATGTTAGCATGGTAGACATAATGATACCAATGTAGATGTCTTTTACAGGAATACGTAGCTACGTTGGTCGTGTTGGTTGCAGGCGCGACTGCCGATCGAGTGGTCCTGGGTTCAAATCCCGTGTCGAGTACCATTGGATTTTTCTAAAAGTACAATTTCTAGTAGTGGCTCGGAGCCTGGATTTGTGCCCGATGTATCGCAGTAGTCTCATCACCTATTTCATATTAGGACGTAAACGTAACTGGTGAAACGTGGGAGTGTACTACACTCCTCTGCCTGCCTTCGGGGATTACAGGTGTGATGTTCCCTTACAACTTTTTCAACATGAACGAAAAGTTTGTACGGTTTAAATTTTGTTACAGCCTTTCTATTAAACTATATAAAAAAATTACACACCTCTCTTTTTGACCCTAAATGTCTTTTATTTTGCAGCATAAATGAATTTCATCTGTTTCGATCATCTGGCAAAAATGCTTTTAAGTCCATCTTAAAACAAAAAATATTTCGTGTCATAATTCTTTTAAATAATCCGTTCAAATAATTGTTAAGGTAATCTGTCCTTTATTTCGGACACAATCGCGCCCTTAATTAAGGGAATTGAGATAAAAAGCGGGATAATGCCCGGCCCTTTGGCTGGGTGGAATTGCTTTTAAGAATTTTTCAAATTCAAGTGTGTAATTTTTACATTCAAATAATAGGCTTACTCTATTTTAAAATATTAAAAGAACTCTTGGACCTTACATGTAGAAAACGTTTTAAAAATGGAAATCAAAGTATCTTCATAAAACAGAAACTTTAAATAATAAAAGTACCGTGCGATCTATTATATCCGCATAGGGAAGAGTAGACAGATTAGGTTCAGATAGCGTCAGCCCATAGTAGTCCTACATAGAAGCGTGTGACGAGACACGTTATCGCTGTTAAAAACTGAATTGAAAGGGGTTTAATCTGTCTTATATTGAGGGAGCGTATATCGGCTTGAACGATGTGATGCTGGAATAATTTAATAGATGTACAAATCTGTTTTTTTGTACTTTCGGGTGTGTTTGATTTGCTAAGTTGCCTGTTTCTTACAAAAATATGAAGTGCACGTTGAAGCACGTTGAAGTACTAACTACATACCTTCAGTCTCTATCTTGAACGTTTAAGTCTACCATATGCATGCTAACGTGGAGTCATCACCAAATTTCCTAAAAGAGGGATAGAAAGAGCTTCCTTGGAGAGCTAATAACTTTAAAGCTGTTGCTGAAATCTCCAAGACAGTAATCTTGGATTAAATAGATATGTAGCTACGAAATCCTCTTTGCGGAAGTAAAAGCTATATTTATTACATTTACAATCCAGGAATTGACCAGAAAAATGAATTAATATCCTTCCATGGAATTTCTATTGCGTCATTTTAGATTTCGAAAACAAACATCAGAAGGCGCATATCAGACCAATCCCGAGGGACTACTCGGGGGAAACAAATAAATTGCACCATTTATCTCACGGGGGGCTTAATCTTGTTTCTATATATTATTATGTCTATATGATTAAAGCGTTACGATGATTATATCAGAAAAGTTAGTAATTCCTCAATGTACGTGGATTTATTCATACCTTCAACCATTGTCAGTACATACAATGCATGCGTCAAAAGTAGGTTGGAATTCAGAGCAATACGCTGAGTTCCATTCAAAAGCAAGTATATTAAAATTCTCAATCGAGTACAAA
>DWEG01000195.1:0-12570 GCA_018245845.1 Apyrrothrix hygieia | reverse complement strand
AGGCGTCACGTGAGTCCTCCCAAGCCCCGAATACACTCTCTAATAGTTTGACCCCAGCATCACATGTTGACCTTCCACGAGTGAAACCGAATTGGTTAGTGTGCAGCAATTTATTGTCATTGAAATATTTAAGCAGCTGTCCCAAAATCAGCTTTTCAAAAATTTTACTAAACGTAGGTAGTACTGAAATAGGTCTAAAGTTTGTGGGGTCTTGTGTACTACCTGACTTAAATAAGGGAGTAACTTTACTACACTTTAGGAAGTCAGAATACACGCCACGAACGGGCGTTTCCAAGGTGCCATTATACTTCTCTCAGTACTCCGGAAATCTGCTACTTTTTTGACTATGATGATGAATTCGCTCATTTCTATTTATGTGTTACTAGTTGCGAATCACTGCCAAAATATTATCGCTAGCGTGGAGCTCTGAACTAAATGGCAATTAAGTTAATATAATTTATAATTCCTTCTAGAAAAAGTGTGTGGGTAAGGCAACTCTTGTTGAATTATAAATATCTTGCTGGCTCCTAATACAACGAGACTCATTTGCTATAAGACGTAAATGGATTAGAACAGAAAAAAATCAGTTTACTTGTTTTTCTCCGAGGCGGCGATTACTTGTAGTTCTGTGGGCTCCGGACTGGCTTCACGTGATACGTCTGGCGAATTTCTGCAGACTGCTTCTCGAACCTCCTGCAAGCGTCTTCTCTCCTTTGCCACCTTACGATCTAGTTCTGCCACTAAATCGAAATATCTTATGCAATGTTTCAATTAAGTTGTTAATAATTGTTAATAGTTGTTAATAATTAGCAATATTTTTAAATTTGAGATTTAAAGTCCGGCTGTCTTTCTTCTATAGTGTAGAAGAAATCTGAAAAATCTACAAAACCGAAACCTGGTGTTTGTAGAATTTCTGTTACTTGCATAATGTAGAAGAAAAATCTACCATCTAATACTAAACTATAAGATTAGGGTGGCATATGGATTTACTCATTGTACAATGTATGTTAAAGTAACATTTTTGAAAACCTTTTTTTAAAACTTTTACACCACTGGTCTCTGGGACAGTAGTATACCGAGAGAACTACAGCGCTTTTCGAGTATTACAAAATAACAGCTAAAGGGCTCTGCTGCGGCTGCCATGTTATTGCAATGCGTTCGATATATTGTCAAGTGCATATAGGGCTCTTTCGGACTAGCGTATTTTTGCCGCACTTTTCGCTCGTTTTTACATACGCGCCGAAAATACGCTGGTCTGAAAGAGCCAATACTGTCGATTTTTATTCAATCGTACAGAAAACGACCAACTGCATTTCCAACATTTGAGTGGCAGCAGCAATATAATTCTAAGTACGATAGCGAACAGGAGTGAGACAGCTATTCTCAGAAGGTGAACTGCGATTGATGTACAAAACTACAGAGAGTAATTGAAATATGAAAATTAAAAAAAAAAAAACAACGTGTAACTTTACTTGACTAATTTGTACATTATGTATGTACTCAAACATTTATATGAAGTAATTATTATAAAGCGTACTTTTTGACCATTTTGTTACTAATACAAGTGCGTTATGTTTGAATTATATGGGTTTCTCTTATTTATCTCATTGTTTTATTTCATTGTAATAATTCTCCTTCTAGCACTTTCTTTCAACTGGAACTCTTACTCATACTTTACTTTGTTACACTTACTGTGCTGCTGCGCTTGACGTTGCTTATTTATAAGATCACTTTCTAAGGAATCTATCCTTTTCTGAAGGGCCTCTTCTTTACTCAGTTTTGTTTTCCAAGTGCGGCATACTTTTAGATGAAGAAATGATAGTTCTTGTGTATCCAGAGCCTAGTAAGGACGATTACAGATATTTTTATTGACGTAGTTAGCGTCGCTGCAAAATACCTAGATATTATATTTCTAATACTGGTCACTGAGTGTGTAATGACTTTGAAAATATAATGGGCTCTACCGGAATTTGAAGGCCTGGCATATACCCTGCTATGTTAAAAGTGACCACCAAGTCCGGCAGTTGTGTTATTTTATTATATTTTTTGACAAATACTTACCGACTTACATACATTCATTACAACATTCATTAAAATATTATTATGTTTCCTAATTGCCAGAACGAAACAACGTTGCTCCACGTTTACTCCTTGATAGCCAAGGTGTGGAACACCATACGGGTGCCTGTGTTTCCGAAAATATGTAACCTATAACTCCTTGAAGCAAAAGTGATAAGGCTTTTTCTGAACATGCACGGTCCTTCTTAGGCCGCATTTGCACTTTTCAACAGGCAGGATTGCGGCCTAACGCTAGTACGATATGTCATTTAAAGAAATATACCATTAACGTACGAAAATATGAAGTTACAGTGTGTTAGTACTAATTAAATTTAAATTATTGAACTTTTTTATTGTTATTTGAAGCTTTTGTAACCGTACAAGCTGTGTACAACAAATTTTAGTCTAAGTTATTCAGTGTGACAAAAAAATTCTCACCTCAATGTTATTATTCGATATTTTGCAGGCTATATATTTTAAGTATGTGTTTTCAGCCACCTTTCGTTGTTCCGCATCAACTTGTTCAAATATGTTTCTTATAGTATCTGATACGTTCAAATCAACTGAGCACGTGCACGGCCCGTGGGACTTCGTTTTTGGCTTTACATTGAACGCCTCCACATTTGTTTTAGTAAGAGTTTTCGTATCGATTCGAGACCGACCTCTGCGTTTCTTAATTTCAGGTGTTGGGATTTTAACCGGTTCCTAATTTTTACAATGCAATAAAGTTCATGTAGACTGGGTAATGGAGACACTACAAAGAACCTTAATAAATAGATCGTTTTACTTACTTCATCTTCATTAAAAGCTGCCGTTGGCGTATTATCGTACATTCTGATTTTCAGTGCGTTATTCTCTTTTTCCAGTTTTTCTACTTTACGTAGAGCCTCTATACTCATGGTTCTTAAGTTCTCAATTTCATTTTCGTGTATTTTAATAACGTCTTGCAAGGTTTCTTCATGGAGGCTTTGGATACTTTTGACCCCCAGATTGTGCTCATTAATTATATTTTTAATATTACTGTCGTATTGTATCTTAACAGCGTTTACTTTTTGCTTGTAGTCTCTCTCAATATTTTCTAATGTTCTTGTTAAATCTCGTATTTTGTTTTCATAACTTTCAACAGAGTCCATTTTAACTAATACACCAAATTCCGTAAAAGTTTTTTCACGATCGATTTTTACTTTTGGAGAATCATTAAAAAACGACGAAGTATCATTTTCGGACTGTTTATTGAAATATTGTGGGTATTCTATCTTAAATTTATTCTTAATTTCATTATGATTTTGACTTGATGATTTTTTCTTCAAATTACTTGGACCCTTATTTATAGCTACAATTTGAGGGTCATTTTCACATTTGATTGAATCTAAAATATACTGTAAACCGAAGTTTCCGGATTTCAATGTCTCTTGACTATCATTGATAACTTGCGATAATGTAGTATCATTGGTCGATGCATGATCAGAGTATTCAACTAGTAAAACGTTTGCACCAACACGGGAAAGCTTATGATGAGAATCACTTTTATATAATTGTGTTTTCGGTGATATAGTATTTAAGCTGTTAATATTGCTAGATTGTTCGTTATTTAGCAATAAAGTTTTCTCGTCAATTTTGTCTGATAATTTTTCATTTGATTGTATTTGACTACCATAACTAGCTTGACTATGGAAAAAAATGTCGTGAATTTTTTCTTCATGGTATAGTTTATCAAGACCTTTCGGAGAACCGTGGAATGGAACATTTGATGAATTTTGTTTCTTTTTAATACTTGTATACGAGTAAGTCCTTTTGGGTAAACTGTATATGGCATATCTGTAAGATTCTAAGGAATTATTATCACCATCTGAAGTGGTAGTTAGCGAGGAACTCTCGCGCACTATTCGAGGTAACTCGATTTGCAATTGAGGTTTGTTACTATAGGTATCATTACATTGTTTATCTTCTTTTATGGAAATAACAAGTTTATTTTTGGAATGATTTTTTTTTTTGAGTTTTGGTTCTGGAACAATGTTTTTATTTCTACTGACAATTAATTGGTCCTCGTTATGTATTTGTTCATTGTCAAGATTAGACAGGTTAATATTATTACTATTGCTGTCTCTATAGATAACAAATAAGTCTTTATCAGATTTATGTTTTTTGATACCTATTGAATCTGCAATTACATTTTTAACTATTTTTGAGTTATCATTTAAATTACTTAAACTGGTTGAGCTTAATTTTATAAGCCTTTCTGGTTGGCTGACTTTCATCTCGTCATCAGTGTGTTTGTTTTTGACTGGCTGTAAACTGTAAACACCAATTGTGTTAGCATTTTCCGTATTATTGGATGGCGTTTTCTCTATATTGGTTCCAATAACAATATCTTCTGCTTTTGTAAACGGCTTTTCAATATTAAAATTTTGAACGTTATCAAAGCTAGGTATAGAACAATTTTCCACAGGACCGAAATTTAATCTTTTCAATTTATAGTTAATATACGAAGTTTTAGTATTATCAAAGGACGATATATCAACATTAGCTCTTAATATTTGAACTTCATTTAATGAGTAAGGTTCATTTTTAGGCAATATTTCCGACATTAGATCCTTTGTATTTTCTGTAACTTTCATTTGAATATTTTTAACATTGGCGTCCTCTAAAGTCTCTACTGTTTCTAAAGCGACAGGTTTTGGCAATCCTTTTTCCATGGTATCATTATTTTCTTTAGAAGTTTGAGTAGCTTTTTCATCAAACTCTTGAGCAATCATTTCAACTTGTGTCCCGACTGATTGAATCGACTTATATCTCAAATTTTGTAAAGTGTTTTTTAAAACCTCAATTTCCTTACATTTCTCTTTTAACATTAAATTAGCTTCTTCAATAAATTCCAAATTTCTGCTTTTCTCTGCAGAACAGCTGTGCAAAGTATTTTGTAACTCATCTACTTTCGATATGGAATTTTCATACATATTTTGCAATGATTTAATTTCTTCTTCTAACTTTGAAATGTAATCTTCTTTTGATTTATTTATCTTTTCAATTATAAGGTTTTGATTCAAAATTTCCGCTTCAAGATCATTTATTATGCTCCTATCACGGGATATTTGTTCCTCATACTTCTGTTTCAGTTCGTTTAATTTTTTTTCAACATTTTGCAGATTTACCATAGCTGCATTCTTCTCATTAAGTAGCTTTTGTTTTTCTATATTAATAATTTTCTTTTCTTCGTCAGCTTTATTTACTGCAAGTTGGAATGAACTTTGTACTTTAAGCAAGGTTTTTTCAAGGGATGCATTTTTTAATTGTCTTGATTCGAAGCTTTTTATTAATTTACTTATAGATGAGAGAATGTCTTCAACAGTGCAATTATTTGGCGATAAATCACTATCTCCTATACTTATGATTTCTAGTTGTTTTATGTCAGTTGCTATCACTTTTCTTTCATTTCGTAGTTTATCCATATCATTGACCGATTCTTTATTTTTAAGCTTTGTGGCTGAAAGTTTATTTTCGAGAATATTGCTTTTATGTTGAAGATTCGCTAATTCCATACGCATGTTATGCGTGGCCTTAGAATCTGAAATACCAAATAAAAGGTTGAGTAATAGGTATTAAGAAATAAACAATAATAAACATTGAAGAATTAAAGATATGTACGATGCGCTTCCATTCTTTTTAATGACTCATTTATGTTCTGAATACTATAATCTTTCATTTGTTCAGTGGATTCCGTGAGCTCTGCTAAGGTATTGTGTAATCTTTTCACTTCGTCTTGTAGCTCATTTATATGGTTTTCTAACAATGATACTTTATCATCCCGAGCTAGTATATCTTCACTAAGCTTGTAAATTATTTGTTCCTGAAAACAATTATGTCCTGTAAAAACATCAACGCTAATAATACATTACTTACAAAAAATTTAATTTTGCTAATCCTACCGATTCATCCAATTTATTAAGCAAGTTCTTAATCTTTTGGTGGTTCATATTATTCTCTCCTTTCATATTTTCAATTTCCTTCTTAATGTCTGGAAGTTCTTGTGAAGTTTCCCAATGAGACATTTCCTGAAAAATCATCAATAAGATGAGGATGTACAAAATAAAACAAACTAAGGAATAAATGGTTATTGATCGATAACCTCGTTTCTTGCATTGATGAGAGATTTCTCTAATTCTTCGTTATGTGCCAGTAAATTCTCGCTGTAACTGACTAGTTCGTCATTTTTGCTTTGTAGGTTTTTATAATTTATGTTTAGTATTTCCATGTCTTTATGCAATGTATCATTTTCTGATTTTACCTCCTCGTAAGCTAGTTTTAAATTATCCAGATTATGTTCTAATTTCTCGTAGTATTTCAGTTTTTCATTTAATTCTACCCTCTCCTTTTTTAATGAGGCAAAATTTGTTTGATTACTCAAGTTTTCGTGTTGTAAGGCAGCCAGGCTGCTTTTATTCGATATGTCACGGTCCTGGAGATTCTTTATTTGGTTATTTAAATGACGGTTTTGTTCGATTTCATTTTCCAAGTTTCGATATAAATTGTCGATTTCTTTACATTTGTTATCAAAATCCTTTCGTAAATTCTCGTACGCCCTATTTACATTTTGCAACTCTTGTTCTAAGCTACTCATACGTTGTGACTCTTGGCGTAATCTTTCATTTTCATTTCTTAAGTTATTAAGGGAGTCTGACAGAAACTGTAACTGAGCTTCTTTATTAGACAATTCGGATAACAACGCATACTTGTCACGAACAACATCTTGATAATTGTTAGTTAGTTGTTCCTGGAGATTTTCTGAGTGCTGCAAGCGATTCAATAAAGTTTCACTTTCTCTTCTTGTGAAACGTGTTGCATTGTCTAGCTCACACGTTTTATTTTGTAATTCATTTTCTAGTCTGATTTTGTCCGCAATTAATATGTCGTAAGATTCCTTTAGACTATTAAATTGTTGCGACAAAGTTTCAAGATGAAGAAGCTTGTGATTTAATATCGCGCTTTCCTTTCTAAATAGTTCTAAAGACTTTTTGTTTTGTATATTTTCCTCCTGTAGCTTACTAATATTTGTGATATTATCCACCCGAAGTTTTTGTATTTCTTGTAATAATACAGAATTTTCATTATCGTGATCAACTATGTTCATTAAACATCTTTCATTATCTTCTGTATCATGTCTAATGTTTGTTTCATCTAGTTGAATATCATGACTGTGAGATTTAGTTTCTTCGTAACTGCCTATGAGCTTTTGACTATCAGTTCTAGCTAATTGTAAAGAGAATAATGCATTTTTCTTTTCGTTTTCTAATGAGGACAGATTTTTATCATAGTTTTCTGTCACCGTTTGTAACTGTACGTAAAGATTTTTCCTACACTGTAATTCTTCCATTAGTTTTTCGTTTTCTTGAGCATTGTTATTGATAATGGAAACAAAGTTTTCAATATCAGCTGATTTTTCTTCTATTTCTTTTGTTAGATTTCTATTTTGTTCTTTTAATAACTGCATTTCCTCTTGGGATTTACGAGTAAATTTTTCTAAATAGTTTTGACTTTGTACTGCTGCTTCGTAGTTACCTAAAAAATTAATATCGAATTTATTGATCTGTAATCACCCTTATTCAATACGAGAATTTACTCGCGGCTTCACTCACACAGAAGTCGATATTATAATACATTCCAATATGTCATATGCTTTTGATAACCGATAGCAAACGTCTAAAATTTAAGATGTGTAACTTCAGAACCGACAAATTTTCATACAAACTTTCAAACCTTATTTTACCCCCTTAGGGTAAGAGTTTCCGAAAACTAATAAACATATTTTTTTAAAGTAATCGATATAGTAAATCTAAACATTTGGATGTTTAACTACCAACCCGACGAAATTTTATAAAATCTTTGCAACGCTGCAGACAGAAGCTGGATGCGGCAAGCCGAGGAATCGATGCGGTGGCGCTCTTAGGGGGAAACTTATTTTCAGCGGTGGACTGAGATAGGCTGAAGATGATTATGATGATTAGAAAAACTACTTGACAAAAATCGCCAACCAATCTTACTTTTCCAATCTTCTATTTCCATCTTAAGGTCATTAATTAACTCAAGTTTTTTTCTAAACTCTAGTTGCAGCTGCTGTTTTTCTTCCTCATCACATATTAATACATTTTGTAGATTCTTTATCTGTTGTTTTAGTGACTCAATTTCATCTGTTAACTCTAGCACTTTTGCTGAGTCCATGTTTGACGGCATCTTAAGTAAAAAAAACATAAATAAATATGTTAAATATCAAACGTTCACTTCGGATATATTATTAAAAATAGGACTTACTCTATCCTGTTCAAGAAGTTGATCGATTTGTGTTGATAAACTTTTAATTTGCTGTTCTTGACACATTATTTTACATTCGTATTCTTTTAATTTGCAAGTTAAAATGTTTTTTTCTCTTTCAAATGATATAACCATCTCACTGAGTTTCTTTTCCAAAGCTATATTTTCGCATCTCAGTTCATCAACAGCTTTACATTTCATACGATTTATTTCCATTTCAGCCTTGAGTTGTGTTTCAATATTTAATGTTTCTTCAGATAGTAAAAGAAACTTTTCTTTCAGATGATCTAAATCTTCTGAACGTTTACGGTAATGCTCTTTTTCGTTCCATAGTAAAGTGTAATCTTGCAAACGACTTTTCAAACGCTCAAAGTCTTTTTCTAAATCATCATATTTTTTATATTTAAGCGTGAGACAATTTTTTTCATACTTTAAATTCTCATAGCAATTTAGTAAATCTTCGTAATTTGCCTGTAAATTTTTTAAACGCTTGAGATTTTCTGTTTCTATACTATAGTCATCGACGACTCCAAAACCCCCGTCTATTTTGTCATCATTCATTTTTGGACAAATACTATCTTTACTTAGGATTTCTTTCATTTCTTGATTCTCCATTATGTCGGCAACTAGCAGAGCCCTTTTGCTATCTAAATTTGAAATTCTTTTTGTTGGTGACGTGAGTGCAAATGTGGCTTCAACTTGGGCGTGATAACAAGCGCATTCATGTTGGACATCTTTTTGATATTCCTCTTGCGTACAAGGTGCAATTAAAGCCAACGAAAATTTTTCTAGAACTTTTAATTTGAAGAGTATTTTTCCTTTCACATCAATGCCACGAGTATCTTTTCCTGCGACCTGTGAACAACAAGAACAATGAATATTTCATGAGCGACCATGACGTAGGGTACATTTAATATGTATATTAAAAACGATACTTATTTGCTATACTCAATTATTATTGTTATTTATCAACATAAAAGCATAAAATATTGGTACAATTTAGCATTTCCTCTCACCAGTAAATCTAGGTATTCTTTATACTTTTTGTTCTGACAAAGTGTACCAAAAATCTTTTCCAAAGCAGTATATATGTGAGCATATATACAATATGGTTCACAGATGTCATTCTCCATTACCTGCATCAGATTTATAAACGTGTATAAAGTATGTTTTAATTATGATATGAATAATGGTTTTAAGTGGGTTAATGTCTTATTCGACTATTTGCATAACAATTTTCAAATTGTATCTACTACACATTGAAACTGAATGAGCTTGTTTCTTCTATATAGTAGGTGCCTAAATATTTAGTTAGTAGGATCAAATTTATTTGTGTCGTGCCAGCCGAATATCATTATTAATCGATGGTGTCATGGTCCAATGACATACCTACCTTTTACCGTATCATGCCGCAAAATGTCAGATTGAAAAGTTAAAAAGGCTGATAAAGATATGAACGACTTTTATGCGACTCACCGCGAGTGTATTTTGCATAGCACCCAATTTGGCATCTTTTGTAATTATTACGTCATGCAGGTCGTCAATTCTGGAATCATGAGCAGCTGAAACCATTAATCAAGGTAGCCTTAGTAAAAAAAAATGTTTCATAACAATCGTTCTCTTTTTATTGTCTAATGTTATAAGTAAGAAATAGGGGTGCAGGTATTATGCAAAGTTGTAATTTTAGATCCTGAACCCTTGTATTAAAGAACAGAAAGATTGAATTAAGGCGATTATTACACGGCGCCGCGCACTGCGCGGTTGTGGCACAGCGCATTTTTACTTTTGCACATCGCATCCGCGTGAATGTATTTGGTTCATTTTGGACAAAGCTACGTCTCTGCAGCCTCTATCGCACCGATACCTGCAGCAATGCGGTATCTCGTCTGCAACACGCGGTTCATCCGCGCTGTGTGAGAAGCACCGTCACGCCGCGCGGGCGCAGCTTATTTGTCTTGTCAGGCGGTGTGCGCGTGTTAGGCAACAAAGGACTTCATAGAAGCCAACGCGATGTAAGATCTGCTTTACCGCCAACCGCGGCGGTGCGCGGCGCACTGTGTTAATCGTCTTAATTTATTATCATATATGCTGGGGTGCCTTTGAAGAATGCCACCGAACGCTTCTTTCCATTCTGATTTTGTTTGCTCACTACATTCAACTGGTGTCTTGTAGAGAAAATAAACATGGCGTTAATGCCTCATTCATGATTATAAAACTTTATCGAATGCTTGCAAAACGAGTGTGTAACTTGTTCATGCTGAGTTATGATACATCAAATTCTAGAGTCATTAATAGTTGTCTCAAAGGGGACAGCATTTATGATATTATACATAATATTACTAAATATAGTACTACAAAATGGGTAATATTACATGTGCTTGCATCACGTGGCTGGATGGGAATCGTCTGATTGGCTTTCGATTCCATCACTGACTTCGGTTCCTTTTCAAATTGCCACTGGAATCAAAATGTTGTCATTTTTGCCATTTGCTAAGGAAGAACGTAGAAAGGTTATAGTCTATCTACACTATGACCTTGGCAGATGGTCGACAGGAAATTTTATTAAACACAAGTACCTAACTCATGGGTCAGTAAGCGACTAAAAAAGGCTAAAAAGTTTGCTAGACCTGTTCAATAGTCTGCTGCGCGTACGCATCAGCTTGTCTTCTATTATTAATTTACTAACAAATGTTGTTAATGACACAGAAACAGCAAAACACTTGTCAAACAAAAGTACCGTAACAAAGTGGTTATTAAACGTATAATGGCAATAAATTAAATAGCAAATCGTTACATTTCCTCGTACGCTATATAGATACATACTTTTTCTTTTACTTTAAATACTTTATGTTACTGAATCTATAATTTTTCAGACGTATAATATATCTACCTCGGTTGCTTTGGTCTTCGGGGCCTGTAAATATTGCAACACGTTAGTAATTATAATTACCTAATTACATTCGCTTTTTAGTTTTAATTTATAAATATACATGTATGTTCATCTTACCTCATATGCCGTGTGAACGCTAGCCTGAAAAATATGTATATATTATAATATGTACCTATAATTTGCAAGATGTCAAATATTCTATTATTTGTTATAAATAGTAAAATATTTAATTGGATTTTGTTGAATCTATAAGACTTCTAATGGCTAAGAATTTTGATATCGCAAAACTGTGGTCACGTTGCCATATGATGTCGTAGCTCATAAAAGGCGTTCAATCATTTTTGCCACTTAAAAAAGTATTGCTAGGTAGGAGGTCCTATACATTCATCTTTATCGTTTCGATATTGCAATATATCTTGGACCAATAAATGTTGATCTGAATCGTGTGCTCATTTGAATTATCGATTTGAATTTACTCACCAGCCTAGCTTTAGACTATTAATAGTCTTATACATATTTAAGTGTCATTATTTTAAAACATTTATATGTCATATTAATAAATACTAACTAGGCGACCGAGCCTTACTTGGATGTTAGTATATCTGAATTAACTTGATCGAGCTATTTTTATAAATATGCAGTTATCTCCTTGAAAACGGTTCTAACGATACCTGAGTGAAGTTTTGCACAAGAAGATTAAAAATATTATTCAAAAATGGACAGTTTTATTTCAATAGTTACAATCTGTATTATATTACAATCAGATAACAATGAAATTCCGCGTCATTGATTTAAAAAAAAATCAATATTCAAAAATTATTAAGTCTATAAATACGTAAAAATAGGTAAGCAATTGTTGAAGTTACTTAGTAAGTGTAAAAATAAACACTTTGAATAGCTTACATTGCATACATTGATTAAATATCGACGTTCTTTACCCAATAACAGATGGCATTACATTAAATATGAATGAAATACAAATAAATACATTAAAACGGATTATCACGGAGATGCCACTTACCTACATCAATATTAATAGTAAAATACTATCTAAATAACTAACGGAAATTCGTGAAAATCGTTAGAGCGGTTACGGAGAAACCAATTACATATAAATACAAAAATTGCTCGTTTACGGTATTAGATAGATAGATATATTCAATATAAATAACTGTCAATCGACTATTAGACATAAGAGTTTGAAAATTTTAGAAAAAAATATAGGTTTCAACGCTTATGACTAACGCTTATATATAGGTGTATCAATGTATCTAACATTTAAAATACTCTAAAATTAAAACGTGTTATACCTCATC
>DWEG01000194.1:0-12571 GCA_018245845.1 Apyrrothrix hygieia | reverse complement strand
GAATCGTTTCTGCTACAGACTGCGAAAGAGTGGAATTCCCTGGCGGCTTCTATTTTTCGCGATTCGTACAACCTGGAGTTGTTCAAGACATGACATGAATAGGCACTTTCGAGGAGAGCGTGCTACCTCCTAGGCTGCATTCCGCTTTCCATCGGTTGGGATATAGATAGAAAAAAATAGGCTATATCTCCCTGATCTGATTGCAACATACCTAGACGTTACCTGTGATCTTGGTTATATCGGGCGACCAATTTCCTTTAATGTCGTAAAGCTACCGCTAGATCACGTGTCTGCACTGACATACATTGCATTTTTTAAATTATATTTCTGACTCTTGTCTTAATCACCTTACTTCCCCTAAATCAAATAATATTTAACAACCTTCAGGGTTAAATGTTAAAGAACCCTAAGCGTTATGCAAGTCTGAAATCCTGTCTAAAATAGCAAACGATATAGTTCCGCTCTTACTTTGTTACTTACAATTAACGCGGTTGATATTTTACTGTATTTATAACATTTCGTGAATATCAACACACAAGTAGCCACGAACTGTAAATTTAACTTTAATTTGAATTTTAAATGTCATAAAAGTTACATAAACGTGGATTTAAAAACAGGTAATCCTCAATATATTACAATTTAAAATAATAACTACGTATGTATATATGTACGTATAGACTCACCACCTATTCCACGATGGGACGTAAACGTAAGTGGTGAAACGTAGTAGTGTACTACACTTCTCTGTCTACTTGTTCGGGGATTACAGGCGTGATGTTACGTTTTTTAATTAAATAATGACATCAAACGATCGTTTCAACTTAATTTTGTGAATAAATGTAAAATATAAAACGGAAATGTTATATACGTAAATAAGTTATCATCGTATCTCACACTATTATGCAGAAAACCTTAAATCAAATGAAAAAGGTAAAAGACAGATATTTAGTTTAATATACTCGAATGCAGTAAGATAAATAAAAACAAATCCGTATACAATATTACAAATAATAATATTAAAAAATTATATTATCACATCAACATTTCAAAATCCTGACTTATTCCAACAACCTGCAATTTAAAAAACATTAACAGCAATTTCTTATGGTATCCTATATTATAGCATTTTAATAGCGTAACTAAAAGAGTTATTTGTTCAAGAACCAGAAACAAAAATCCATTGTAAAGTATTCGGGAAGAGCATTCTCGCAGCGGTTATTATTGTACCTGCCACGGATATTATAGATTTCATACAGGTAATCAAATTATTTCACAGCGTTACTGACGCGATGAACATGAACGGATCTGGTAATTGTCTATGGAAAATTAACATGTCACGGTTTGATACTGTTCCAATATTAACTTACGATAATCAATAATTGTTCAAAGTTATATTGAAATACCAACACGCACAGAAATAATGGTGTCCGTAATTTTACAGCGTTATTCTTTATCTGCTGTTTTGAGTGTTCTCACATATGCTAAACGCTTAGATTAATGTTTCGAATATTAATTGTAAATAAATAAAAATAATAATATGCCTACTCTTTAAAGATGTTAGGTTAAAGATAGTCAACCACAAAACTAAAAGGCATTACAAAATAAACATTTAATGCTGTTGAAAATTAGGTAATATGTATTCAAAATTTGGGTTTGCATTTCAAGTATCCTCCTTGAATGTCTAAAAGAAACTGCGGAATATAATACATTATGTAAATAATATACATTAAAAACATATTGTAAAAATGATTTACAAGAGCACTCTTTGAAATACATATGATGAAGCCGAATCATGACTGATTAAGCAGAAATAGTATAATATAAGGATTTTTACGCACATGAGTAGAGGAATTTCGAGGACTGTATAATCGTCTGATCGGAGTCCATTACTACATACTTCAGTTGCAGCTGTCGATTACCAGCAGTGTTTGTTTACCATTACTTGCATTGTCTTAGATTTCAAGTTATCTTGGGTCTAAGTTCGTAGAACTATCAACTCTAGTGTATCTGAAGTGATGTGATGTCTGGGGGTTCCAGTAACATTGGTAGCTCGCATCCTATTTAGCTTCTATTGTGATTGTGAATTGTGAAAAAACAAAAGTATTTCGCACGGATAATTATTATACGTAAGATATGTTTACATATAGTTATACCTAAAAAAATAATTTACGGGGACTTAAAACTGTACAATTGCCAAGTTTTGGACAGTGCTTTAATACAATACACCTTTTAGGTTCGACGTGTTAGTCAATGGAGGTGGAGCGGTAACTCTTCAGTTCCAACGGTCACCGTTCAAGCCCTTGCGGAAAACAGTATTTGTACCCTGGAATCAGATTGTGGTCTTGCCACCCGTGCAAATGGAGCTCAGCGATGACAACGTCAAAGTACCAACGCCTAGGTAATTACGTGAACTCAAGTATATATTTAAATACATTATAAATGTTACTCTTATGTATTACACTCTTATGTACAAAAGACCAAGTAAAAAGATGATGAATATTATATTCTAACTATAACAAATCCATCTTTACACGTATTATCTAACGCTTAAAAAATATGAGAAAAGGTACAAAAACATTTTAAAATAAAATCTTCAGAGCGCCTCAACGTGTTGACTGGTCTCCAATGCCACAGTGGTGGGAGGCAGAGGCCCCGCCCTGTGCTGCTCATGACCATGAACGGCTTAGACCTGAGGTGGTGGACATGCCGCCCCTGGCTGCACCTGCTGCATCTTCGGCGACAACGACTACTGTTATCTATCCTGAAGCACAGGTACATTAATGGAAAGGAACAGAGAAACTCAGTTATAGCTATATACAAATCACTAAATTCAATCTAATTTTTTTTATAATTTACAGAAGACAAATTCATAACATGAGATTTCGTTCCAGATTGTCAGCGAATCTATCGCGATACCCGGTTCCTTGGTGAAACTCACATATCGATCTTCGCAATCTGCTGGCTATTTATCTTGTGTGCACGTCCAGCTCACGCGCCGAATTGTCCCGGCTTCACTTGCACGCGTCCACGTAAGAGTTGAAATCGAAGGTTCCCTACATACCCACACGTACGAAGCCGATCCTGACCTAACTCATATATTTGCGTGGAACAAAAGGAATGTTTACAAACAAAAAGTACGACTTTCGTTAACCAAACAATGCCTGTGCTCCTCTAGGTATATATTGTACAAGCATTCATTAAGCGTCGAAATATTGAATTTCAGGTATATGGTCAAGCCCAAGCAAAGATTTCAATTGGTTATGAATATTCATCGTGCGCAGCAATTGTTTGGGAAACGCAGACAGCAACGTTAGCTGGATTTGACGTCGATATATCTGATATTGGGGGTTGGGGATTAGATATTCACCATCATTACAATTTCCACGAAGGTATATTACAAAAAGGAGACGGTGCCATGTTACATCTAAAACAATATCCAAGAACAGTACAGGTACTAAAAAATTAATATAAATTCATTATAAAATACAAAAAAAACATTTAGGGCCAAACGAAGGTATATTGCAAAAAGGTATATTGCAAAAAGGAGATGGTCCCATGCTACATCTAAAACAATATCCAAGAACAGTACAGGTACTAAAACAGTAATATAAATTCATTATAAAATACAAAAAAAACATTTAGGGCCAAAATGTAAAGTTAACATACATAAAACAATAACAAGAAATATATAATATTTATTTAAAAGGTGGTGATGGGAACGGGTCTTCAGCGTTCATTAGATTGTCCGGACCATTGCAATGGAAAAGCCGCAGACGCACGTCTTCTTACTCCTACGGCATTAACATCTGGCCCTGATGGTTCATTATATGTTGGAGATTTTAATCTTGTACGGCGTATTACACCTGAAGGAATAGTCACTACTATCTTAAGACTAGAGTAAGTAACTGAACTATAACAAACTTAAAACAACATAAGTACTGATCATAAACGAAGTTATTACATCCATTATCTTTACAGTACGACGCAAGTTGCATATCAATATTACATCTGCATATCACCGGCAGACGGATATCTTTACATATCAGACTCCGAAAAACATCAAGTGAGGAGACTTCTTACATTAGAAAAAGTACGTGACCCATCGTCCAATTCTGAAGCCGTCGTAGGCAATGGGGATCGATGTGTGCCAGGTGATGATTCGAATTGCGGTGATGAAGGACCTGCTATCAAAGCCAAGCTGGCCCATCCGAAAGGTATAAAATGTGATATATAGGAATTTTAGGAAACAATAAATGGGACGTTCCGGGCTAATTTTTTTATATATTTTCAGGTCTTGCTATAGCTGCAGATAAGACAATGTACATTGCTGACGGCACAAATATACGTGCTGTAGATCCCAATGGAATTATTCACACCTTAGTCGGTCACCATGGGCACCATAATCATTGGTCACCGGTACCGTGCACAGGTGCCATCGCTCCTTATGAGGCTCAACTGCAATGGCCCACAGGCGTTGCTTTATCTCCATTAGATGGATCTTTATTCTTTATCGATGACAGAATTATTCTTAAGCTTACTGTAGACATGAAAATAAAAATTGTTGCTGGTCAACCTTCTCATTGTCGCTTAGGAAGTGATGGAAAACCAATTACCAAAGCGACAAATAAAACAAGTACAGAATTCAGAGAAGACTCTAATTTAGGAACAATACTTGCTATAGCTTTCGCTCCAAGTGGTATTCTGTATGTAGCAGAATCAGATGCTAAAAAGACCAACACAATCAAATCCATCGATCCATCAGGAAAAATTATGCACTTTGCTGGCAAAGTGCAGGAAAACTTGAAAGAGCTGAGTTGTGAATGCAACACTTCAATGACTGCTACAGTAATTCCTTCTAACCTACGTGACGAGGGTGCTGGTTGTCCTTGCCGACTTAGTGTAATAGCAGGAGACGAACCGCCAACGAGTACTGAAACGTTACTGTCATCTAATGCGAAATTCCAAACGATATCTGCCCTGGCAGTGACGCCAGATGGTGTTCTAAATGTCGTTGACCAAGGTACTATTTTACATTCCTTGCAAAAATGTAGTAGCTTTACATAACCTTTTGGGGAAATATTGCAATTTATTTTTGTTTTCAGGTTCTCTACATATTTTGGCGCTAAAACACTATTTACCTTCTCACGATGAGAATGGGGAATTCAGAATACCATATCCGCCTACTTCAGAAATATATGTCTTCAACCGCTATGGCCAACATATAACGACTAAAGATTTAACGTCTGGAAAAACCAGATACTCATTTTTATATTCAAAAAATACCAGCTTTGGAAAATTGTCCACTGTGACAGACGCTTCTGGAAATAAAGTGCAATTATTGAGAGATTATAGCAATGTCGTAAGTTCCATAGAAAATACTCAGGATCATAAACTTGAGTTAAAAATATCTGGAATTGGATATTTGACCAAAATAACAGAAAAAGGATCTTCTGAAATAGAATTAGATTATGATGCGAACACAGGATTGCTCAACAGTCGATCAGGCGTATGTACAGGTTTTTTCACACTATTAAAATTAAACAAATATAATGAATTACATTAATTTTTTTTTATTTTCAGGCTGGAGATACAGTTATTTACAACTACGACGAACTTGGTCGGGTCATTAAAATCATAATGCCATCCGGGGAACAAGTCCATATAACCTCTGGTTTGGCCAAAAACTACGGGCTCGCAGTCACGGTATCTAATCCATCGAGCACCATCCCTGTAGGAGTAGCCAAGAAGTGCGAATATGTATTACATGGACAGTCATTTAAACAAATAACTATAAATAATGGGAAGCAAATAACAGAAAGCCGAATATATTCGAACAATACATTACTGATTGATACGCCTTGGTCAGGTAAATTCGAAAGCATTGCAGCGGCCAAACATCCATTACTTGAAGCTGCATTACCCATTGAAGCTGAAATGCTTCATATGTGGTCTCACCAATCCACCACTTTTGGCGATGGATTAATAAATACTATGTACTCTTTATACACCTTAGTAGGTGATGTAAGAAACCCCCAACAAACCTTAAACAGAGAAATATGGGTGAATGATTCCAGAGTTCTCATAATTGAATTTGATCAATTCAAAAGCAAAGAAACATTCTTCAACGCCGACAGGATTCCATTGTTTACGATTGCCTATGATGTCGCTGGCTTACCACTTTCATTTACTCCCCACGGGGCAGGAGTTCCGTTAAATATATCTTACGATAGATTTTATAGGATCAATGGTTGGAAATGGGGTGATAGCGAAGAATCTTACAACTATGATCCGCATGGAATGTTATCTGAAATAACTAGCACACAAGATGGTACCAAATTTATATATTATAATGAAGGAAATCTTGTTTCTAAAATTACTCTAGCCAGCCAACGGAGCTTTAAATATCTATATGACAATGATGGCGGTTTGACTCACGTCGTATTGCCATCAAGCACAAATCACACCTTTAGCGTGCAGCCATCTATCGGATTCTTAAGAGTTACCTATACTCCACCAGGGTCGACAAGGAAATATTTGCAGCATTATTCTCACACCGGAGAACTGCTACAAACGGTCTTCCCTGGAGATGGAGCAAGAGTTATATATCGTTACTTCACCACAAACAAGGTCTCTGAAGTAGTACACGGAGATGGACAAACACAAATACATTATTCTGAAACTAGTGGATTACCATCGGAAATACTACATGTTGATCGTGAAGTAGATTATCGCTGGGAGTCAACGTACCTCGGTGGCTTACTTACGGAAGAGAGACTAGATTATGGAGCTAAAACGGGACTAAGCAATGCTAAAATAATTTATGAATATGACAATAACTACAGAATAACAGCTGTTCAAGGACGTATCGGTGGTCAAACGCTCATTCCACACCATATAGTATACAATACCAAAACGGGAGCTCCCGAAATATTAGGCCAATTTACGGTATCAAAGCAGAAATGGAATGAAACTTCAGTATATGACGGCATTGCTATGTTTTCACGAGCACTAAACGAGCAGTTCCTGGAGAAAGAAATTAGTGTAAATATCCATCGAATGGAAGTATTTAGAATGGAATTCATTTACGATAAACACGGCAGAATATCTCAAACTAGAACGCACACGCGAAATGTAGGCGTCAACACATACACTAACGTGAAGAACTATACTTGGGATTGTGATGGTCAGCTTACTGGCCTTGAAGCACAGGAACCGTGGGGTTTCAGATACGATGATAACGGAAATATGCTTTCGTTGACGTATAGAGGAAATACAATACCGATGGAGTATAATGATATGGATCGCATTATAAAGTTCGGGGAAGGCCAATATCGGTATGATAGTCGGGGATTAGTATCACAAAATGCAAGGGAGGAACGATTCCAGTACAATTCCAAAGGCTTGCTGATTAAAGCCACCAAACGCGGACGTTTCGATGTGCGCTACTATTATGATCATTTGGACAGGTTTGCATAATTTATACGATAATAATACCTTTTTTTTAATTTCCCTTAATTATTTTCAATATTAATTATGTAATTATTGTTTTAGATTATCAACAAGGAAAGATAATTTCGGAAATGTTACTCAATTCTTCTATACGAATAAAGAAAAACCACACGAAGTCAGCCACATATACTCACCTCGTGAAAATAGATTCATGACCTTAGTATATGATGATAGAGGTCACCTTATTTATACCCAGGTAACAAAAATCCTATTTTCTTTTATTAATAAAGCTAGCAAAGAAGCTCCACGACCCAGTGGAACTCCATCGGTATCATACTGGACGCTATAATCATCAGACGAATTGCAAACAGTTTACTTAATAGTTTATGATACAAATTAATACTTATAACTATGATGTCAGGTGATGATTATTTGCATTAATATTTATTTTGCCAGGTTGCTCGCCACAAATACTACATAGCGACAGATCAATGTGGGACCCCTGTCATGATCTTTAATCAGTACGGAGAAGGGATTCGAGAAATAATGAGATCGCCATACGGGCATATAGTGTATGATTCAAACCCATATTTATATCTGCCCGTTGACTTCTGCGGGGGATTACTGGATCAAGTAACGTCCTTAGTACACATGGCTAATGGAAAAGTCTATGATCCTCTGATAGGACAATGGATGTCGCCGCTATGGGAAAATCTAATAGACAGGATACATACTCCTACTCAATTACATTTGTACAGGTTCAATGGCAACGATCCCATAAATGTCAGACCACAATACAAGAAACCTACAGGCATGTTATTAAAAAATGTTAATTAGTTTTTTTTTTCAACATTCATTATTGTAATCGTATTACTTCTATTTACAGATCATTTAACGTGGTTAAAATTACTCGGCTACGACACTAAGAGTTTAGCGCCGCAACTTTATCCCGATGAATTACCTGGTGGTTCAATACTACCCAACATCCCATTAGGACGACCGGTTTGGGGATCTGCGCCTGGAGAAGTTGACCCCAACTTACCTTCGTCTATGTCCTTATTGTCCAGTGTAACCATCGAATCTGGCTTTCTCTCACATATGTCCAATAAAAGAATAGCCGATTTCCGAAGTCTCTCCATACCCGCCATGTCTGCTCTGAAAACGGACGTTTTAAATCTAGCCCCGAAACGAATCGGAGCGGACTCGGAACCACCATTCGGGCGGGGCATTCTCGTATCAAGGAATTCTCGCGGCCGGGCCGTAGTGACCGCGGTGCCGTCAGCGAACGCGATATACCGTGATGTGTACACATCAGTATTCAACCGCTCGCACTTGTTACCTTTCTCCTTCGTCGTCCACGGTGATCAACAGGACGTCTTCTACTTCGTAAAAGAAGAGACGTGGCGAGCCGCCGATGACAAGCAACAACTGAAGCGCATGCAAGGGAAACTGAACGTGACATTCCACGAGGTGGCGGAAGGCGGACGCTCGTACGCGGACGTCAAAATCCACGGACAAACGAGCATAGTGAACCTACGGTACGGCACTAGCGCCGAGAGAGAGAAGCAGCGGTTGCTACATCACGCGCGCTCCACGGCCATCCGCAAGGCGTGGCACCGCGAGCGGGAGGCGCTGCGCGGGGGCATGGGCGGGGCGCTGGAGTGGTCGGCGGCAGAGTTGGACGAGATCCAGAAGGCGGGCTCGGCGGCGGGCTACGAGGGCGAGTACGTGCACGACGTGGCGCGCTACCCCGAGCTGGCCGAGGACCCGTACAACGTGCGCTTCGTGAAGAAGCGCTCGGACCGCGCCGAGCGGCGGCGGCGGAAGCGCTCGGCATGCCGCGCGCCGTGGTGGCTCGCCCGGGACGACCTCTGCTAGTGAAACGCCGCCATCCATATGCCAAATCGTGTGAATGTTAATTCGATGTGTGTGAACGACGATGGACGACCGCGTGTGTGTGTCTGTGGAAATATATTTTGTAAATAGTCTCTATTAATTGTTAATTGTTGATGTATGTACGTACGGTAGATGCGAATCCCTATCGCTGTGTAAATATTAAATTTTAATTTGCAGGGAGAGAATGGACCTTTTGAGAGGACTGATATTAAAATAAATGTAATGTATGTATAAATAAGACGATTTATGTGATTATTAAATTATTTATACTTATTTATCGGTAAAAAGCTTCGATTGTGTCCAATGTTCTTATAAAATTTAGATGAAGACTATTTGAAAGAAATAATAAAAAAGCATACTTTTTTAACCAAACCAAAGTGTTGTTTTAAATTTGCCCTCTAATCAGTCACCATTCAGTCTCGTTTGCAACATATTCTTGCCTTATTCTTGCCTTATTATAATTAATAATAGAACCTGTTGTGTAAAAGTTATTTATTTATTCATGTTCGAAACGTCAATCTCTGAACAAGTTATTCAGGTTAATCTTTACAATATCAATTTATACACAAATCCATGTCAACGCATTAATATAATTTTATTATACAACTCGATATAATAAGCGTTAAATCGCCTATCACAACTCTCTTACAATATGTACACAATAATCTATACACGACAAACGGAAAACTGTTGACACTGGATACTTTATACAACCATCGGACTAACAAAATTGGGTTACTTGTATAAAATTCTCCATTAAAAAATATACACAATATATCTTATAATATACATTTACAATGGGATAAATTTCTGAGTTTATTTCACAAAAAAAAACCTCTACATATTGAGCTACACGTCCATAAACGAATGAGATCAACGATTCGCACTTTCACCCGACCGCGCTGCGCGGAACGCAACGGTCGGCTGCTGTCAACAGCGGAGCGGCCGCGCGCACGACATGCCCCGCCCTCTACACGTACCGTAACACAAACTTGTCTAACTAGCCTATATTTCGTATAATAGAAGGTCTATATGAACACATCTCTGTTAAACTATTTACAGCAACGATTTATAATATATATCTGTGTAGTTACTTTTGTTACCGCATGTACTTTACATGCATTTTATTGGCAGAACGTTATTACGAGATAACTATTATAATTACAACAAGAAAATTGTGCGCACTTAAAAATTATAGAACCTATTACAACGTTACAACATCCAAAAGGCTGGTACCAACAATGTCGACAGAACGACGGCTTGAAAAAACGGTATATCTTATCACTAATAGGAAAAGATCGGGAAACTTGCAATTTCTCGGAAACAATACAAACAGACATGTGTTTTATATAAACAACAAACATGTAATATATAAGTTTTAACATATTAAATAAAAACAATTTTATTTTAATATTAGCAGTAATATTAAATCATAAGACATTAATTAATGATTTCTGCCCTCGCGAGCGACCGTTCGATAGGTACTATTGCTTAACTATACGTACAACCTACGTACAAAATAAGGCAGTTTATAAAAACTATTATATATTATTGACCTCACCATTATTGCATACATTTGTTCGTTGGCTTTTGCTCGCGGATACACCAGTATTAACATCTTTTCGAAAACTGTTGTCCGCTGTTCTCTAGGAATCTGACGTTTCCGTCGTTGACCCGTAAATAATGAACGGCGAAAAGCTACACATTTTTTGTACCATTTCAACGATTATCCAGTTCGTGTACGACGAGAGGTAATATTCACTATCACATTCCGGGCATGCTCGGGTGCAACATAATATGAATACCGGTTGAACACTTGAGCTTTAAGAAACTGTTGTAAACACACAAACTTTTCCATTTACAAAAGTATTAGTAAATTAGTAACGGCCATACCTTTTGAAACACTGCATACAAATGTGGTCTTTAAAAAACTTGCACCATTATAACGCTTAACGTATAGCGTTATGTTTTCACACAACACACCAGCTGTATGACGCGACCATTATACAAGAGAACTAGGCAACCAAGCAGTTTGGTGACTTGACAATATTAAAAACGTCAACGAAACGAGTCCAGTCGTTTTCGCGCCAAAACCAGAAAATAATTAGTGCTCAGGGTTCGGTAAAGCATATTCCGATGTACAAAAGTCAATTTAGGTTTAACGATATGAACCAGATATCTATTATATATAAATTGTTTGCTGTAATGGCTTTCCTTTCATGTAGTATTAATAGCGCACAAGTGGAAACAAAAACTGATTTATTGTCATTGTTCAACTTGTCGGCGTCCCGACGTTCCCGTAATTGACCGAAATGAATCCGCCCAAGGCGACGACGAACAGACTCCAATGTTCGTTCCAGACAGCTCGTTCGCTTACAATATTACAAATCAATACTGACTATGCAAATGTAAAAAAATATTATATTCTTTTTGTGTCATGGATTACCTCCGACCCTATTAAGTACCATTTTATTTAAATATTTATCTACTCAATTCCACTTGCTGGGCAGCAGCTCGCGCGCCTCTCCCTCATACAATTAAGCGAAGTCGGAATTCAACTATTCTGTCAACAACATACCTACGTTATATATATTCAATATATATATATATGTACACGTTGAACAAATCTAACAAGAAATAAAATCTTTATTATGTATAATATTGTATAACATATCCATTACGCCGGTAAGTATAACTATCATAACCACCTCCCGTGTCATGTTCCAATACGCTAAATGTCAGTTTCACAACACAATTAAAATTCAGCAATTTCACTTTTACACACATTTGTGACTCTCAGGTAAAAATATATACATATACTGCATAATGATAGACAAACGTTGTATGGCAAATATATAAAAATATTACGTGAATTATCATATGGTCAAAAGCAAAACATGATGATGTTCGCAGTTATTAAAATAAATATTCTTTTATCATTCTTATTATAACATTATGTCGTATAGAGCTATATTTACGTTGAACATCTCAGTCTAAATAGAGTAATAATTGATAGTATACGTCACTGTTACGTCATAGTTCGGGTAGAGGCACCTGTATGTCGGAGAAGTCCGTTGCTTACGGAACAGCTGATAGAATCACAACAGTACCCGCCGCTTGCATATTGCACGCATTCAGGATCACTTATAACACACGTTAACATATTTACGAATAAATATTTACAGTTATCCCACTACACCGGCAGTGATCGACACTTGAGTAGATA
>DWEG01000193.1:0-12590 GCA_018245845.1 Apyrrothrix hygieia | reverse complement strand
GTAGTAATAGTAGCAGTACTACTAGTAGAAGTAGTGCGCGTCGAGAATGAAGTTGTTCTCAATAACGAACTATTCACGTCGAAACTTGTTCGCGTTCAGCGTTCGTAACTCGTAAGGGTTTTGTTTGCAATGTGAAAAGTATTGAACCTCTTATTACGATCGAGCCATTGAATATGAAAGAGATCATTCAAATTATTAGTATAAAAGAATGTAACAGATAGAATAAGTCGTAAAGAACATCGTTAGCATGTAATTGAATAATTTACGAGTCAAAATTTCATAAATAGATCGAGATATATACTTTAAGGAACTTTAAGGAAAATCGAGAGATCAATTACTATACACGTAAATATCATGTGGGGATAAAGTTACGTGATTGGTATATAACCTTAATTTTCATCACACTTTTATTTGTGTTCTGGTGAAAATAAGTACATTTGTGTTACTCAAAAATAAGTGTTTTTGCCTACAAAGTGTGTAGTATTTATAATTTACACGTTACACATTCAAATGTTTACCTTGTTAGTTCGGTTGAGGTTTTCCGTAGCCTGACCTATGCTAGGGGCCAGCGTGGCGGGCGATGCTTTCGGATTGTCCTTGCAAAAATGAAACCGTTTTAAAATAAGCGAAGATTCTCCTTAGACTGATGAATTTTAAATAACTTAATATTATTCAAAGCTATTTTATTATTTTATTTATCATTAGGAACTTTTTGTATTGTTTTAAGTATATTCTAAAATATAACGTTACATCACGGCTGTAATTCCCGAAGAGGAAGGCACAGGAGTGTTATAATCATCCATGTTTGACATGTCACGTTTATGTCTCACTATGAAACAGGTGGGCCAGCCTATTGGGATACACCAGGGACAAACCCAGACTTCAAGCCACTACTAGAAAACTTAAGTTAGAAAAATCCAATAATATCCGGCCTAGGATTTGAACCCAGGATCTCTCGATCAGCATATTGTATAAAATATTTAACAGGCAATTGTTATAATTTATATACATTTAAAATAAAATTTAAAATAAAGAGGGTTGATAATATTACCTGATTATGAAGATCTATAAGGGATTGAGGTGGCCGGTTTATAACAACTGGGGGTGTGAAAACGGGCAGTTCACCTTCGGTGCAAAAGGAATAGAAAATATATTATTAACTGTATTGTTCATATTATTTCTTGATTTTGACACTTGTTCTATTTCTAGGAAACTTACTTTGATTAGTAATACCCAATCCTTCTTTAGTTACTTTTGATAAACCTTTGATCTTCAAAAACTGTGCTGCGGAAACCAGTTCGTCCAAATTTTCTTCGAGACACTGGGTTTTGCCGCAATACATAAATTCCACTAGCGATTTGAGCACGCTAAATCTCATTTTCAGTATGATCAAAGGCTCGCCGGGTTGTTTTTGTAAAACCTCCTAAAAAGTACAACAAAACTTTAATTCAGCCGGCATCACGCTTGCTTGGCATTGCGAAAAGAGCTATTTTTCATTTTGTCAAAGTTAATTTTACCTGAAAGTAAGCGCTGCTGGCAGCGAGAACGGCTTTGTGAACGCGCAAAGTGTGAGAGCTGCACATAAGTGTCATGTCCACTAACGATTGCATTTGTAATAATTTCCCAAATCTCGACATCAAATGTTCGGAATAATCCTCATAATGAAGACTATACCTTATAGGAGCCATTTCAGATGCTCAGTAGAAATTGGTGAAATAAACATGCACTAAGTTTTGTTGCAAACCTGTCAGTTTTTGTTAATTGACAGGTAAAACAATTGACTTGTGATAATGGTATCAAAGACTGACGTTGAAAAAAATATAGAACATGTGTTACGTGCCAGCACGTACGGCTGTAGAGTTAGTGTCTATTTAACCTAACCTAGGTTTACATTTTGCGTTTTAAAAATTCTATATTATACGTACTATATGAATTGAGTGTTTCAGCTGATTTGATTGTAACCGCAATTTTTGTAGCGTTGTTATTGGTGACAAGGTTAATAAATAATTCAATTGCTTAGTTTGTGGCATTCTTTTAATTATTTAAAAAATACAGAAAAAATAGTAAAATGGTAGAAAATGAATTTATTACAAATTTGTATTTTTCAAAATAACGCAGGCAATGTTGAGAAACGAAAATACCTATTACGTAACGAAACAACCTAAAATTGAAAAAAAAAAACAAATTTAATGTAAACGAATATCTATCACAGACTAATTAAGTACTGAAGGGGGGATACAAATAGGTAAGTTAATACAGAATTGTTTGTTATTAATATAAATATTAATTATAATCAGACCATGGGATGCCAGTTCGTAAAAAATGAATACTGAGAAAATTAAATATAAAACGATTGATTTTTTTTATGGAATGTACATATTTTGTAGGAATGTTTCGATTTGTTCATAAGGCACTTGGAACAAATACAGTGAGATCGTGGTCAGACGATCTTTTAAAACCAGATGACACTGAAGATTACCATAAATAAAATTATGAATAATTCCACAGAAAACACTTGTACACGCGTATATCTAGATTAAATCTGAGAACGATGTATAACGATACAATTAATTCATATTTTCCATGTGGGTACTAACGAAATCATTTAATAAATATAATATGTTTATTATAATCACATTCACAATATAAATCACACAGAGAATACATACTTAAAACGACAGAGGACACTGGTACAGATCTAAGAGTTTAAACTAAAATAAAGTAAAATTGATTTAAACATTCTTACCATGGTTATTATTACATTACATGGATACTGCAAGAACAATCAAAACACGTTCTTATATATACATACATCTATCATAAGACACCTACTAATAACAGAACGAGTTAAATGCCATAGCGGGAACCTAGCTGCCAGACGTTCTCACACTATCCATATACATACATATATACGTGGAACACATTTAAATACAAATTTGTAACACTTCCAATACTTTTAGTATCGTCTTAGAAATCGGTTCTTATTCAATACAATACCTAGCTTTTACATTTTACCCTTACCTCCCTACGACGAAGCTCATAGATGCCGTGGCGCAGCCGCAAAGCATTCGCGACCTTCTTACGTCATTTAAATACACATTGGAACACATTCTGATTATCTGAGATAGGAATCTACTTGCGTCTGAACAACTGCACGTTCCAAATTCAAAAATTATAACGTTCAAATTAAAAAAAAAAAGGTCGGTATATTAACTTTTCACATTAAAATTGCCAATTTTTACGTAGTTCGAATATTAAAAGTACAATCAAGTCGAATTACTTATTCACATCAAATTGGCATATTTGGAGTTTTCTAAATTTGAAGTCAGTTAGTGTCTAACAAAAAGGTCAAATCCATTATTGCGATCTTCGTATGGGTTTAAACACAATATTACACGGTTTTTTGTTTTGTACCATTCGTAATTTTTATGTAAACGAACCCGCAGCAATAATTCTTATCACAACGTTTAGAAAAGGCGGTAACTTAAACAACAATTACTTTGTACCTATTACTAGATATGAACATTAACAGTTAGAATTACGATATTTAATTATTAATTTTACCATAATGTACTTTAATATTGTCACACTAATACAACGAATTATAAAATTATATTCCATCCCAGATATGGCAGAACAAAAAAAAATAGTTACAGCCCTCGACTTCGATTTGATGTAAAATCAATTTATACTTTAATTTGCGTTAAATCCAATATTTATAGAAAAATATCCTTACACAGACAGTATATTTTCCGTTCCTTAACACTATTGTTTGAAATGATTGTTTATGTTTGGTAAGTACAAGTTTGTGTGTGTGTGTGTGTAAAAAAAGAAAAAAAAAACACTAACTTAATATTTCACAACCTTGAGACGAAGTAGTATTTTCCAGGGGTTATAATGAAAATTCCAATTGTAAATGAATGTTAACTATTCAGCTGTAACTAAATCCATAGATCGTGAGGTCTTTAAATATGTATACTGACCAAACATAAAGCTATCATATTAACATATTTATTACGTAATATTTTATCCTTGGAGAATTAATAGTGCGAAGTATATTTTAATAGATATCTATTCAATTTAAACAGATTGACATATTAATTGACAGCTATCGGCGAAAATAAAATATTTATATAAAGCGAAACGTTTGCGCGCATTATGCGCACGCGCATTTTTAGTTACAATCGTAAGTAATATTATGCAAGCGTCGGTTACGTTCATAATACAAATACATAGAGCTTATCAAATAAAAACAATTTTAAAATAAGTAAACAAAATACAATTACATGTCACTAATATAATAAAATAATTATATATGAACACTTTACATAGGTATGAGTAAATTTGTACAATAGGTACATAGTATGTAGAAAAAATAGAGATTCATTTATAAGAGATCGTTCAGTAAAACTAGAACATTGCCAGCGGCGCCACCGTTAAATGTTTAGTATGGCTTACACACAAAAAATAAAGTATTAGTGTTTACATGTGTATTTAATATTTCATACACACCCGTGAGATCAAGATATCGTGAATTTATTAATTAGATCAGAATATTAACAGAATTATATGTAAAATTTTATTTCACTATTTTAAAAAGATAAACTAATAATCGACATATTAAAAACATAAAAAGATAGTAATGAGTAAATTGATTTTTTTAAGTAGAAAGTGCTTTACATCAGTAGCCTTGTGTCGGATGTTGGGAGACACGTTTTATCGTTGCCACGGCTCCTTACGCCACTGTGATCTAGGTTTTTAGTTTGCAAATTAAGTTTTTTCCTTTTCCTACACATTTCCGAGTTCAATAGGAAAGAAAGAGGATAGAAAAATAAAAATTATTGTTTCCATTATTATTCATACACGTGGTGTTTGCGACCTCATATCTTTGGCTATCGTCTGAAATATTTTACTCATATTCGAATCAGAAAAAGCCTATCACGGTAGCAGTTTAACGGTAGCTTTCAAGTACTGCCCTTTAATAGCGGAATGGGCAAGTGAACTGAGCAATGGTCTGTTTTAGTGCCAGGTTACGTTAGTACTTATATCAAAAGCAAATTACAATATTTACATCGGCCGGCAAATACGTACACCTCGCGAATATCTAATATACACATGGATTAATTATTACTCGCTCGCCCTCGGGGAACTAATCTACTCGTTCAGCGGCGGCGCGTCAGTCGTCGACCACGTCGAGGAAGTCGACGGGCTCGGGCGGCGGCGCGGCGTCGGGCGCGGCGTGCTTGAGCTCGCCGAAGGTGTAGGAGGCGCGCGGCGCGGCGGGCCGCGCGCGGCGCTGCGGCGCCCAGCAGAACGGCTGGCGCGGCTCAGCGCCCGCCGACATGGGCATGGCCAGCTGCAGCCGCGACCGCGTCAGCTCGTTGTCGCTCAGCTGGCGCTTCAGCTTGTCCTTGCCCACCACCAGCTGGAAGCCGCGCAGGCTGTTGTCGGCGGGCAGCTCGGCCTCGCTGAGCTGCCTCCGCAGCTTCGAGGCGGAAGACGCTTCGGGGCCGCTCGGCCGCGCGGGCTTATCGACTAGACTGTTGTGCCTCGATGATTTGCTGGCACCGTGCCGGGATCCGCTCTTAGCCAGCTCGGGCCGGCTGCTCCCGGACGAGCTGGTAGTGTTCGTGCCGTAGGCGTCGTCGGCGATTCCCGGGTTGTCCCTTCGCAACGTTTCTATGACGTTGTAGAAGTGTTCCAGTTCGTTGGTGCTGTTGTTCCTAGATCTGCTAACGTTGTTTGTACTATGTCTGTGCGGGCGGATCTGAGCCCGCGGAAGATGGCCGTAGCTGCTCTGCCGAGATATCGGCCCGCCGGTGTGGCGGCGCGGCATGCTGCAACTCTTGGGAACGAAGGCGTCCTGTGTCATGACTACGTTCTCGTAAACGTGCGTGTTATCGAAGTCTTCCTGAGCTATTAAATTCTGTTTGCTTTCAGTGGTATCTCTTTTTTGGCCAACTGAGTTACTCTTTTTGTGCCCGCTTCGAATCTTTATATCGGGTATCTTTTTACCTAGTTTACAATCGCTTGCACTGCGCGGCAGGAGATTGGCATATCCGTGATCTGGATTTTCTGGATTTTGTGACGTTTCAGATTTCAGAACGTTGGGTGGCATGTTTTCGGGAATGTTTTTTGATGCATTGGAATGTTTTGAAAGTTTAGTAGATGGAATAAGTTTTGTAGGATCTACGGCGCAAGATTGCTGGGGTAGTACATCGTGACGTTTCCTATCTAAATCGGGCTTGGACGACTTATCGAGGACCACTTTTGTCTTGTCGCTCTTGCAAATTTTGACACTAAATCGGAATGGCGGCTTGAACACGACCTGCAGTCTGGCTTTTTCTCCAGACAAAAGGTTAGTCGCGCTTTTCGACGGTCTCGTCTTTCTAGTGGTTTTCGTAACCGGCCTGTGTGCTGTCCTCTCGGTGAGTCCCAATGGAATGGACTTAGATTTTGGAATGGCGGGCGGCTGTGGTGAACTCAAAAGCCATTTTTGGACTTTAGTCAATGCTTCGGTGTCCTTGATGGGAGACGAGGGATGTTTTTGCATGGAACTGTAGTCTATGGTTTCCTTCTTCACCTTCATTTTTCGTTTTTTTACTTTATTCTTATGCTTCGACAGAATGACATGTTTTGGAGATTTTCCTTCTGCGTTCGTCACTATCAATGTGTTTTCTTTTGTTAGTTTGTGAGCTTCATCTATTTTTGGTTGAGTGCTTGGTTTCTGTAAAAAAAATTAATATTATTTCCTTCCTACTCTAACATTTTGACTATAAGAGTATTTAAATTAAATTATGCTAATAAATACCCTTTTCTTGATGGGATGGGCAGGAGACGCTTTGTCCCCTTGCTTTTGATGATCTTTCTTGCTGCGATATGCTCTAGTACGGAGGGCGACCTTTTTCTTCAGAGGAACTTTGGACCTATAATACATACAACGGATATATAATTTAAAATAATACGATATCACGAAAATGCATACACATAAGTATATCGAATGACGCCTCACAGCCGTACAGAATACAGTCCATATTGTTACATCATCACGCCAGGTCCCTTATGCAGTAGCCAGAGAGCACAGAGCGTGATAGACGACTGTAGGGACGTACGTCAGGCTTGTAAGGATGGAGATAATTGACACTCAGTACTCACTGCGTATCCCGAAGGGGCTCCATGTTGGGAAATACAAAAAACATAAAATATAGTAACCTGACGGCCGTGTGGACGATCAGGCCCTGGTCGGTGGCGTCGGGCAGGCGCACGGTCTCGGTGGTGGACGAGTGGATGATGGTGACGGACTTGAGTTTCTTGCCGTGTCGGCCGAAGAATCGCGTGCTAATCACCTGCAAATGCATATATAACATTTGAGATTTTGATGTTCTTTGAGAGCTGTAGCATATAGGCTTAATACATTTTAGATTCATACACTGTTCATTGGGTATCCAGACCAATTGGAATATCTATAAATCAATTTATTATAAAATTAAAGGGTGGAATAAAAGAGGAAATAATTTTATTTTTACTCTTGCCAGATGTTTTACGGATCGTTGACGATAGTACTTTGTGACATGTTATTAAACACGGGTGAATAAGTGAGTATATAACAGCGTTGAAATGATATAGTTTATATCGAAGCCAATATAGCAATTTTTAAGTGAATGTACGAAAAGTAAAAGAGATATAATGAGCGAAATTAAATTGGTGACGTATTGAGTTTTATTTCTATTGACAGTGATAATGATAATGATTAAATTTCAATTCAAACGTGCATAAAATGTTAGCAACACCGATCATAAATATTGATATCTCTGATCGTAATTCTATTATCTTTATTTCCAAACTTTGTACAATTTCAAATCGGCAGAATCCGAACAAAATCGATTCTTTATTTAAATTTAAACTTCTTTCCAGCCAGGAGATGTATAACGTTTAGAGAAATGATCCATTATGCCAAATGAAACAAAAATATTTTCATGTTGCGGTCATCTGTAACTAGCACGTCATGAATTATGCGCACACTTCTAGCTCACACCGAGTATTTCTATACCTTATATGTTGGAATTACTGATTAACTTCGAATATAATCGCGGCGTCTAAAGTGTTGCAAGATCGCTGAAGAGAAAATAAATATTACCATCATTTAGTTGAAACAAAAAAATATATAAGCTATGTATTAACAATAATTTAATTCGTGCTTGCCTCGTTGGTCGTGTTGGTTGCATGCGCTACTGCTGATCGAGAGCTCCTGGGTTCGAATCCCGGGTCGAGTATTATTAGATTTTTCTAAAATTAGGATTTCTAGTAGTGGCTCGGAGTCTGACTTAGTGCCCGGTGTATGGCAATAGACTCACCACCTATTACATATTGGGACGTGAACGTAACTGGTGAAACGTGGGAGTGTACTACACTCCTCTGCCTACCTAATTCGTTCATTTAATTAGTTTATTAATTATAAAATTGTAGTAAATTAGTTCATTAATTGTATTAACAATTAGTTCATTACTTTATATTAATTCATTATAAATATAATTAAATAATAATTAAATAATAATAGTTTTTTTAGTAACCAGTTGATTATTATAGTAACCAAATAATATTATTGTAATTGATAACGAAGTAGACACGTGTAGTGTCACAATTGTAAAAATGAATCTCAAAACAACGAGTACAGGAGGGGGGCAGCGGTACCGACCAGCAGCGCGATGACGGCGAGCAGGATGAGCAGCACGGCGTACCAGTGGCGCAGCACCCAGCGCCGGAAGCCGGCCAGGCTCTCGTCCGACAGCAGCAGCTTGCGCAGCGTGGCCAGCGGGCCCGACGGGTCCACCTCGCGGCAGCGCTGGAACACGTCGCAGTACCTGCGCGCGACACCCGCATGCCTCTTAGCTGGAGTTGGAGTTCGCTGGAGCTACGCTTTATTCTCAAAGGTCGTAAAGGTAGGAGGTAGTCGCTGGAATACAGTACCTCACAACGTGTTGAAGTTTTCTGAGTACCTACATAATTCATTTGACGGATTTTGTAATGGATTTTTGTCGCATTTTAAACGAACCATATTATTTATTTTATTAGGTCGTTTTAGAGTTGGCAATCTATTGTTCTTATTTTTTAATTAGTTATGGGTGCATTGGTGTGATGATTTTCTAAGTACTCGTCCAATGCAGACATAAATATATGACTGATAGTATAAATCCTTATCCGTACATATCACGGTGTTCTCTGCTACGCTGCCGCGTACTGCAACGTAAGCAAAGGTAATATAGTGCGGGTACCCGTTGTAGTCGTTGCAG
This sequence comes from Apyrrothrix hygieia, assembly GCA_018245845.1. Taxonomy (NCBI): domain Eukaryota; kingdom Metazoa; phylum Arthropoda; class Insecta; order Lepidoptera; family Hesperiidae; genus Apyrrothrix; species Apyrrothrix hygieia. The sequence continues at coordinate 3,300 of DWEG01000193.1, read as the reverse complement.
GGCGTGCCGGGCTTGGCGTACATGTCGGGCACGTCGTAGGGCGGCGCGTTCCAGCGGAACGACGACCGGCAGGCGCCGCCCGCGCGCCGGCAGCACAGCTCGCACGCCGCGCGCGGGTCGTCGCCGCGCGCCGCGCACTGGCACGACTCCAGCCCGTACGCCAGGCAGATGGAGCCCGTGCACTCCTGCGCACGCGCACCCGTTACATCGCCTGTTTACCTTATCGACTCCAACAGGACACTCGCCGAGTCGACTTCGTTTGTTTCATTTAGTAAAGAAGTGTTATTTGTTCGAAACGAAGTTACTACTTCATGACTAATTCCAATGTTCAAAGTGTTATACTGTCCCCTTATAGGTTGAATTATTCATCATCAGACTATTGCAGTCCACTGCTGGACACAGAGGAGGGATTATGCCCATAATCCCCACGCTGGACATGTTTTGTTGGACATCGCAGAGCACAGCTTTTCGCACCGCCTACCATGCTGCCCGTAGGGGCCGGCATTTAGCCGTGCCTAGACAGGCCGCGCCTTACCGCGACCTGCCAGCGCTGGGTTTAGTCGTCCTGTATCCCGGCACGGGGTCAGGAAATATATTCCTTCTGCGCCCCGACACGGATATTATTGTCACTACTATGTATGGTTAGGCTCCAGTTCAAAATTTGTTAGTGTTGGAGCCACGCCGGCTCGTGCTGCCGCTCAGCGCGTGGCGCGCGCACGTACCCCCATGAAGCAGACGAGCTCCTTGTCGCAGCGCGTGCGGTTGGGCTTGTGGCGCGAGGCGGGGCAGGCGGCGCGGCGCCCGTCGCAGTGCGCGGCGTCGCGGCAGCCGTTGTCGGAGCGGCACTTGTCGCCGAACTTCAGCGTGCACGACGCCGTGCAGCACGGGCCCTGCCGGCGACCGCGCGCTCGTGTCAATATATAAGTTTAAAAGACTAGCTATCAAATAACATACTAATAAGAAGATAATATAAACAATAAGTCTTAAGAATAATAGGCATAGGAATGGCTAACAAGCCCGTCGGTCCAGCGGGTAATGGATCTGACTCTTAAACTGGGAGTCGTGGGTTCCGTTTTCAGCCAAACCAATTATTTGAGTGAAGTGTATGTGTTCTGTGACTGGGTGCAGAAAAGTTATATCTACTTAAATAAAATAAACCTAATATTACGTCTGTATCTCCCCGAAGAGGTCGACAGAGGAGTGTAGGAGCATGATTCACCTGCGACGTTATGCGGCCCAGCATGCAATAGGGGTGTGCTTTTTACCTTGTACCATTATTATCATTAATAGACCACTCCTATAATGACCCGTGCTGTCTCATTCGCACACATTTAGTAATAAACGCTTTTACGCACACAGCCAGCCACGCACGCAAACACACATTTGAACATACCTACCTTCTTGTTTTTTTATGTTTTGTTTTGGACTCTTGTCTCCATGTTTTTATTTTGGTAAAATTCATACCTAGCATCCACGAGACAGGCCTTTCGCCTAGTGCGGAAGCTAAATGAATTTCCTCACCCAATATTTTCGTTATTGCTTTGAAGTGTACAATCGTAAGGAAATGTAATGTATACAGATTTATTATTATTATTAATTATTATGCATCGGCCACAAATGTAAACTCTGAGAATAGAATAAATATGAATATGTGAGATAAGGCGCGCACCTGACTAGGGCTGCAGACGCTGTGCTCGGTGAGCGTGCACGGCTTGTAGTGCGGGCGCGCGGCCTGCGGGCGGCAGCACACGTCCGTGCACTCGGACGCCCAGCCGCAGTCGCACTCCTCGCCCTCCTCCACCACGCCGTTGCCGCAGATGGCCGGCTGCGGCTCTGCGAGGGAGTACCGCCCGTTTTTCGTCCATAACTTAAACTTTAAAACTATGCTTGTTGGATGTTTAATGTATTACTGTTCTGCCCGTGTCGCTATTGGAACTGATATGTGACTAATCTAAAACGTCTATTCCTTTTTATTTGTTAAATCGCCATGTTAAGAAACTGCGGTTATGATCAGCTCCTAGATTTCTCGTACTGGCATTTTTAAAAGCAACCTCCTACTTCGCCACTGTGAGAATCGATTCAGCAATCTTTAGAGTATGATTAGTATGTAATTGTTTTATCGCGTGTCATCATCGTTGTTCAGTGATCATTGTTCATTGACCAACTGAGTAGAGTCTTATAACCATTATTTGAGTAATGTCCAATGGCCACGTATCCCGTTACCTGTGAAGCAGCCTTTCGGGGAGCGCGCCTTGTTGTTGAGCACGGGGTCGATCGCGCGCAGGGAGCAAGGCGAAAATTTGTTATTGTTCTTCCGGTCGCCGCTCGTCGCCCGCGCGAACATTATGTAGTTGCCGTCCTCGCCGAACGGCGTGCACACTTCCGGATCGTGCTGGAATGGTCATTTGTGAAATATTAAGTTAATATTGTCCATTTTAAAAAAAATCCTACACCCTTTTTGATTTAAGCTTTACGTTCGCATTTTGTTATAAGTTTGTCATAAAGGTGTCACAATAAAGAGTATAAATAGGTAAACACTGATAAATTTTAATTATTTTCACGACGTATTCACCATGATATATTTATTTTGTACCAATATTTCTGAAGCTATTGTTGACGTGCGTTATTATACTTAGTAACGTACGTTATTACGTAAATGCATTAAAATACACGTGGATGCATTAAAATTACTTTTTAATGCATCCACGTGTTTAATAGACACCACGTTTTAATATATACACAAAATAACGCACGGCTGACTTAATATATATTTCACAGTGAGATACAGCCGTGCGGGTGGCAATCAAAGCGCACGTAGTTTATATCAAATATGCATTGAATTCGCGGCCTGCAAGCTCGTGCCGACAAGACGACACCTCGAGGGAGGAATTGCGAGCGAATGTTCGAACAAGTTCGCCGACGATTCCCGGCGTCCGGCTAGTGCTGAGTACTCACAGGTGAGCCGAAGTTGTGTCCGATCTCGTGCGCGAGCGTGACGTGCGACACGGCCGGCGGCACGTGCTTGCCGTAGTTCAGCAGAGTTACGATGCCCGTGTTCAGCGACTTCATGCTGCCCCGGTAGTGCTGTCGCGGTAGGAACACAGTTGCCATAAATCAGCTCAGTTAATAAAGCAAATGTACATTTAGGGTTAGTTATGAAAATAATTGTACATTTAGTTGAAGTTGTACAATTGTATATTTCGTATAAGCTATCATAATTATTGTAACATCATCACGTAACATCACGCCTGTAATCTCCGAAGAGGTAGACAGAGGAGTGTAGTACACTCCCACGTTTCA
>DWEG01000192.1:0-12598 GCA_018245845.1 Apyrrothrix hygieia | reverse complement strand
CAGCAGCCATGTTCTGCGGTCCCTAACCCGCATACCTGCATGGGGATTATGGGTATAAAACCCCCTAGGAAAGTGCGCACAATGTGTGATTTTACTCTAACTTATTATTAACAAGTTTGTATCAATTGCTAATATTCAATTTCCCCAAAATAACGCCTGATTCGATAAACTTCTGCTTATTTTCAGAAAAACTTGAATTTGAACGACACACAGTCGAAAGCGAATTACATGAAAGCACAGCAGGTCCTGCAGGTGTATGAGGCGTTAATTGCACACCACATAATGCAGTGGAAATATAATGATAATGTTGATGGAGTGTACCGTCTCTATAAAGCTCACAACGAACTGCTGGAGAATGCAAAGGTAATATCACACTTGTTAGGAGATAGTGAAAGGAAATGCTCTTTGTCTCTTTACAGCTGGAATCGCAATGTCACAGCTGTTTACTTCTAAAGGCATATGGGTGGGTGGATTTTTGCCCTCAAGCATCTGGTCCAGATGAATTACATTGTCCATTACATCAAATGTTTATAAGCTAGCTTGGGGCATTAGGCGCTAAATTCAAAAAATATGTTGTTTTTGTATTTTGTTACCTACGAAATTATTATTTTTTTCAATGTCTTGGAAAAATTCTGTTTATTATTGTCATCATCAACCTGTATATGGCTCAACTGTTGGACAGGCTTCTCTCGGAATGAGAAGAGTGAATGCCATAGTATGCCACACTGGCCAAGTGGATAAAAGACAGTACAATTTCAGATAGTACTTATTTGTCTTTTAGCAGATCCATACTAAAGGGCAGAGAAAGTCGAGTGCTAAGGCGCAGGATAAGTCGACTGAATCCAATAGAACTAAAGGGCTGACAAGTGCCAGTAGGAGCCAAGCAGCCGCTGAGAAGAGTTCTTCGACGAAATTCAAACCGTTGCCGTGCTTATGGGATTTGAGAACATGTTATCGAGTCTTGAAGCTGATGCATGGGTAATTAAAGAGAAATTTTAAATTGATACATACATACATATCTTCACGCCAGGTCCCTCACGGGGCAGGCAGAGAGCACCGAGTGCCAAATAGCTCTATCCGTACAGACTTGCCGCGCTTCTTCTTTATTCATCACTCTCTTCATACATACTCGCCGTTTCCGGAGACTTCTGACCCCCCCATCAGCCAGTACCCGGCTTATTTGATCGAGATAGGTGAGTCTTGGCCTCCCTCGGTACCTGCGTCCGTCAACATTCGCATTGTATATCTGCTTCGTCAATCTTTCATCAGTCATTCTTTCAACATGAATACTTGGAATGACTAATACTTGGAATGAATGATTGGACTTTTATAAAAATAATAGAGATGAATAAACTAAATGCACTGTGAATTTCAGTTTTCATTTTATGGTTGAAAAACAATGAAATGCCCGCGATAATTGTAAGGTATACAGCGTTGGATCGATTCATTGGAATCAAGCCAACTACACCCCAACTATCGGGTTTTTCATACTAAAAATAATCAGTATACCGTAACATCAGGCCTGTATTTCCGCGGAAGGGTATCTGATATCATTTTCGTATTTCTTTATTTAAGACACCTATAAGGTGTCAAAGTTCAATAACTGAAATTTAATTCTAAGGCGGTATGAAGTTCGCCGGGTCAGCTAGTCTATATATATAAAAAATAATGTTTGTCTGTATGTCCTTTATAGAATCGTAAAGTATGCATTTGATCATATGATGATCTTCAGCAAAGTTGTTGTGCATGAGCCCACGAATGTTTCTGAGTTGGTACGACCAATTTTCGACAGATGGCGCCACTGTTATTCCAATGAACGTCATATATTGCCGTGACAGTTCATGCTGATTTAAATTGAAACAAAAACAGCCAGATGGAAAAACTAGAAATATTTTGTATCACACAGCACTTCAATAAATATCCAATCGAAACGAAACGCTACAATGTCACAATTTTTTCTAAATAAAAAAAATAAATAAAATGACCCAAAATGAATTGAACATTTGTGTAATGTCTATCCTTCAAATTTATTTTAGTTGGTGTCAGGGTACAGCTAGTTATTTAAAAATACTTGTTTTCCCGCTGTAAGAACTTCATTAGTGTATAATTAGTTATTTTGTTGTATAAAATAAAGAGAATAAATAATGTATTTTAAAGACCTTATGGACCTTCCTCAATCTTCAAACAGTATAATACAAGTACAAGTATATCTCGCTATAAAATTTTATCAAAATAGAAACGGCGATGTAGTCTTGAAAGCGTATCAAACGTACAGACAAGAGTCATTTTTGCTTGAATAAAATACATAGTTATTACCAGCGGTTTCCCATAGAAAAGAGCGTCGCGTTCCCATAGAAGAAGATGTCCCACAAATTGAATCAAAACTCCGCCATTCGTTTTCGCCTAATGGGAGAACATCAGTCATACAAATAATTCACACACTATGTTTTGAAATCTTGATCATTGTATAAAAATAGCTCGTATAATCAAATGGATGCCTTTTTATGAAATATTATATTTTTATCATAAAATATAGATTAATAAAATAATCATTTACAAGAGTCTTAGATTTGATCAATTTAGGTATTTAAAACAGTTTAAATTAATGCAATTTCAGGCAACGGCTACATCCCCACTTCGAGTTTAAGAGAGATCCTGGCCGCTTTAGACGATCAGCTAACACCAGATCAGCTGAACGAAATGATAGCCGAGATTGACACAGATGCATCTGGCACCGTCGACTTTGATGGTATGTTCAAATACAATGTCCCACATCATCATCAGTCTAACTCAGTCCACTGCTAGACTTAGGCCTCCCTCAAAGGCATCCAGCTCCTGCCTGCAGCCAACCACAGACCGTCATCCCACCTACAATCTGACTAAATATCTACTTGCTTACAAACATTACTTATTTTGTTTAAAGAAGATTTATAGCATAACGATGATTGGGTATCAAAACCTACATATATATCTATGATCATTTATATTAATTTCTAAAATTTAAAACGCTAAACGAAACGAGGTACCACTTTGCTCCACTAAACATTGTCCGAGTGACTGTTGCCACAAATTTTCAATGGCGATACCGTGTAAACGAGAACATATTGACCAGTTTTGTGTTCTGTTTTGTTAACATACGTTTTATGCTGACAGAGTTGTGCACAACGGCTTAAACTTAATCTTTAAACTAGTACCAGTAATTCGATTTGATTATTAATCGACTGATTCTATTATTTGTGTATTAACGAAGTATCGTAAAATATGAGGCAAATCTTCCTTAGTTAAGAGGATATTCCACCTAAAAATATTGTAAAAATAATGCTAAGAGTTGTTTTACACACGGGGTAAGTACGAATAAGGCCAGTACTAAGAACCGTTTAAATTTAGCTTTCCCTGTCCTTAAACAGGACTATTTTCTCTGAAGAACATTATTTTGGCTTTTGAAAGAAATTATTTAATCCTCTTTTGAATGTTTACGCGGATTACAGTCAGGTTATTAAAAAGGTTATTTCATATAACATATAAAATACTTCAAACAAACATAAAATATAAAAAAAAATGTTTACAGGTATATTTTACACATGACTGATTGATACAATAAAGAAATTAGTTAATAATGTCTAATAATTTTTAATTTCTCATTTCAGAATTCATGGAGATGATGACCGGGGATTAAAGCTACCTCTAATACACAAACTTTAATATAAAAGAAAACATGTTATAGTCGATCCAGTCACTGCAATTAAAGGTAGTTTTAAACAATGTTTTACTTTATTTTCTTGCCAAAAATCATAAGTCTTACCATCGTTATCTCCTCGAATGTATCGGTTTACCAGCTGTTTCGTTTTAGGATAGGAATTATCAGTGATTGCAATAAGATTCCTATAAAATATAATCCTTGACCCTATACTCTATTTTAAATTGTCCATGATATCACCATCCACAAAATTACAATATTATTAAATAATACTGTATTTGAGACTTTGATACCTCCATAGATTGTTATTGCGATAGTAAATAATAAACGTAAGATCATGCCTATAATCCCCGAAGAGGTAGGCAGAGGAGTGTAGTACACTCCCACGCTTCGCCAGTTACGTTTACGTCCCAATATGGAATAGGTGGTGAGTCTATTGCCGTACACCGGGCACAAGTCCAGTCTCAGAGCCACTACTAGAAATTTTAACTAGAAGTACTAAGTTAGAAAACTCCAACAGTACCCAACCCCGGATTTCAACCCAGGATCTCTCGATCAAAACGGGGCAGTAACTAAACAAATATTATTTATATATTATTTTTTCGATAAACATTGAATTTAAATTATAGATAGTTTATTGTTATGATTCATCAAATGCCATTGAATGGATCAGGCGGGTCTCACAGACATGAGGATCAAGATGTCTACACGCAATGATACATAAACGTGTAGAAACATTTTTCGTTTTCGGCAAAACCTACCAAACGAAGAAACAACGACAATTTCACAGCGAACTCTTTAATATTTACATAAATAATGCTTTAATGGAACTACGATGAATGTCTTTTTAAATATTTACCGTATTGAAAGTTCTAAAATAAAAGATCGCGGTAACGAACGCCGCTTTAGTGCACCGCATATTCCGCTGAAAAAACACGAAAACCGGCGCGCGTGGGCTGAAAGACCCAGATTCACGGTAGCGTGAGTTTTTTGAATGAGTGCTGGTGTTTTCATTAAATTTTTCCCGATTTAATGTCATTAAAACGTGTGAAATTTGATGGTGACACAGTAAAATATGGTGCAAGAACATCTGGTGTCGGTAATACGTTGGCTTTTAAAAAAATATGCATGTTTCTCATTTCGAAAGTGATCATTTTTTGCCTCAATTTCAATTATGAAATAGGAACTGTGGAGATTTGATTGAGATATTTTAAAAGTTTTACTAGCATTATTAAAATTTTATGTTACACAATTTAATACTTAACAATTTAAGTATAATAATGTCATTTCTGTAAGTAAAATGAAACAAAAAATACGAAAAGAAAATAGCCATACATACAGCACACTGTAGAAACGCAGCACGTAATTTTTTTAAACTTTATATTAAAGCTGTACTACACCCTATGTTTACATATATAATACCCAATGAAAGAAAAATAGAAAAAAATGCAGCTCTCCTTAAAATTTTACGAGCGATTTAAATACAAACTGTTGGCAAAATTTTATTTTAGATATTCTCATATTAAGTATGTACTTAAGCCAGAAAGGAGGTCAAGAATCCACTTTTGAATTTTGTGTATAAACTAAATATTATATAAAAAGGATACGTGTAATATAAAAGAGCTTTCAGAAGGCCCTCAAATTTAACGCTAAAAAGCGTGCGAATGCTGCATGCGGTCTGAAAGAACCTAATTCACGGTGGTCATAGTTTTTTTAATAGAGAGCAAAACATATTCAATTTAAGCCGATTTTGAAACGTTTTATGGTATATCTGTTTTATGGTACATCTAGTAGATTTTGTATTTTAACTGCCACATTCAATAATATGTGTATAATTTGCTAGAATTGTACTGGTTCTAAACCTAGGCATTCCCGCTTATTTATCTAAAATAGCAACGAATCTATGAACAACTTCAAGATTAAGTCTGTATACGTAAAAAAACAACATTTATATACTTCTGGCAAAAGAGAAAATTGCAGGCTACTTAGCAGACCTTTCTAAATCGACGCTTAAAGAGGATAAAGGTCATATAGAATTGTACGGGAAATTACTAAGGGATTAAATATTATAAGGGTAGTTATAAAGATATGAAAATTTTTACGCATAATTATAAATGAATGAAAAATTGTACAGTTCGGCAGCAACTGGTTGTAAATAAACATTTACATTACTCATAAACAGCGTAACTTACCATCAAATTGTATTTTTTTTTTTTAATCTACTCTCTTTGTTAATTGTATACCCGGTGGTCTATATATAATTATTGTTAATGAAAACTTAAGGTTCCACAAACTGCACCCTACTACTTCATGCCGTTTTGTCATATTTTGTTTAAGAATTTAATCCCGTATTAGATTTTTTTATTTTTTTTATTATACGATGGGCTAGCTTTTGGAAGTGATTCCGCCTAACAGAAAGCGAAACTGATTCCGCCTAGCAGATGCGATCTCAAATACAGGACGCGTGCCTAGGAAAAGGCACGCGTCCTGTATGGCACCCTCGCTTTGAACAGTCTAGTTTATATGTATTCGTCGAACCAAACCGGTTTGTTCTTGCTACAGGGATATCTACCAGATAAGGATGATACCCTTCAGTGTCTAAATATTCGAGGTTTCTTTCTCTCGTGTCGTTTTAAAATATACATTTTTCACGAAGTTCATCTACAGCGTGAAAGACCAAAGAAGCTGAAAACTAAACCACTGCTTAGTGGTACTTGTGGATTTTTGTGTTTTTCTAAAAATTACAATTTCTTGCAGTGGCTCGGAGTCTGGCTTTGTGCCCGGTGTATGGCAATAGGCTCACCACCTATTCTATGATGAGACGCTACTTGAGTGATAAGTCTGCCTATTGCATTGCATATATGTTTAATAAGATTTTAATTTTGGGAAGCTATAAATTGAGCAACTTTTATATTTATAACCAGCATACACTTTATTAATATCATTCTTTACAAAATTACTATATTTCACATTTCGACCTGGACGCAACATCTGCTACATATGTCACACGAGAATATAGGTATATGTAACAATATGATGCAATACTCTGAACATTGTTAGAAATTGTAGTTGTCTACGAGTAGCAAACTTACGTAGTTTGAAGTTTTCAATCAAATTTGCTCTACATAGAGTCTAACTTTTAATGGTGTCTGTGACTCTACGATATATATGTCACAATTATATAACATATATTATGTACAATAAAAATTATGTTATTTAATACGACAGCACAGAATGGAATTCAATATATAAATAGTTTAAGCTGTATGAAAGGAGATAGATTATATCTTTTAATTAACCCAAGCGGAAATTTTATTTACTATGTGAGGGAAGAATAGGATTTTGATAAGCAAACGTAACGTAACATCACGTCTGTAAACCCCGAAGCGGTAGGCAGAGGAGTATAGTACACTTCCACGTTTCACCATTTACATTTAGTCAAATGCAACTCGATCAACGAGGCAGTGAAACTTCATACCAAATTTTTATAAACAATTTCTTCAAAAAACGATGTTATAAGAATATGTTATCTATTGCTGCACAAGAATACTCTGTAGTAGAGAAAGGAACTTACCAAGCACAACGTTTATTCCAATGCAGATAAGTGGATAAAAGTTACTGGCGTCTAAAAGATTTTGAAAACACCCTGTAGCGCGTCGAAAAAGTTTAACGACTGTTAGGTAACGAGAAAATCAACGACCCTTTTCTCAATTTAATCGCCGAAGTCCGGAAACGCTCGCAAAGCTAAGACGTAAAGGTAGGTGAGTATTGTCAACTTCGCCGATAACTTGCAATATGCAACCGCATAAGAGATAAAATGGCCTAAGCACATAATACTGATAGAAGATTGACTGCACTTATTGCACTAATATTTTTATGGTACTGATGTCTGCGCCATTCAATACTAATAACATTAAATGTTTTTATGTACTTGCGTGCCTGGTAAAATTATTGTACGGTTTTTGTTCCGCGTATGGACTTGTTATGTATTCATCAACTGTACAATTCAATGTCGCATCATCGTCATCATCATCAGCTTGTTTAAGTATCCCCTGAAGGGTCTTTGCCCATAATCCCTACGCAGGACAAAAGGGTTCGGATTGCAGTGTAAGTCTTCACGCGCCAGGGTGTCGTAAGAGGCCAGGACATTGGGTCTTACGACACCCTGAAACCCCGGCATGGAGTCGAAGAATGTGTTCATTCTCCGCCCTGACTCGGATAGCGTCTATAACATCGTGCAAAAATCGTGTAACTTTAGCAAATACAATTGTACCTCCATGTGACCATTATCTCAATATCGAAGAAAAAAACGCACATTTCACCTAAGTATCCTAAAATGCGGAATGATAAAAAAACGACAAAACCAGGGAAATAGTTAATGAGAGAGCTTCATTTTGGATAGTCAAGACATTATTGCAACATACTTGCGATTTTGCGATTTTCTAACGACTTTCAATAAATATTATTCTTAAAATATGTTAGAGTTAAACATTATGAGGTTGCCCTTAGAAGTATTATTTATGCATGTATTTCTACTGCAAAACAAGGTGTTTCTCAGGTTCTGGATTGGAGAGGATGTGAGAAGCGACACGTTAAGATAAGGAACGTTCCAATATAGTTGTAAAACATAACTACATAATTATGTTTGAATGATATTCAGTTGTACGTCAATGTTATTTCAATTTGTAACATATGTTTAAGAGCATTAGTAACAATATTATGTTTGCTAAAGCATAAACAATTACCAATGTGGAAGAGTTGGTACTGCGTTTTTAATATATACGTATGTCGGTGATTCAAACATTCTAACAATTAATAACTTTACTCATTTTCATCATTATTATAAGCCTGTTTAAGTCCTCCGTTAGACGTAGGCCTCCCCTGACGGATTTTGGCATAATGCCCGCGCTGGGCATGCGCGTTGGAGACGCTAAATATGACTTCACGCGCCGCCCACGCTGTGTGCGACCAGGGCATGTAGCCGTGCCTAGCCAGACCACGCCATACTCCGAGTTGCCAGCGCCGGGCTTAGTCGCCTTTTACGTCACCCTGGTATCCCGGCACGGCGTCGGGGTATGTATGCTTTCTCCGGCTCGATACAAAAAACTTTATTACACAGATCTATAATCTAGTTTTATTTCAGTTTCTCATCTGCCAAAAATATCTACTTGCAATTAATCACACCTCATGTACATATTGTAAAACGCATTCTTATTCTTGCATCAAATCATACTTATCATCGGAAATATTTATTTCCTGATAAATATTAACGCTGTACTATTTTTTACATCAAATATAAGAAAAGAAAATGTAATAAATGAGAAATGTAGATTATTAGAAAAGAATAAAGGATAGCTAGTTTTTCCCAACTTCTACACAGAAAATCTGGACAGATTTTTATAATGCATATTTTGATGCACTTGAACATCATAACATTGTGTATTACAGGATAAAACTATTTTCATGAACAAAGTTGGAAATAGTGGCGGCACGATATTATTTTAATCCAGTTGTTATGAAATCGAGGGTGTAACCAGTTCGAAATACAATTAATTCTAAAAATCGCACTAGTGTCAAAGTCCCCAGTCTGTATTACACTCGAAGATAGAATTTCACACTTTGGGGCGAGGCGAGATTCGGCACAAATGTAGGTCACTAGGTTACAGGACAATATTTACATAAACCTGCTTCCACAAGGTTTACGACTGAAATCCCCACCTATTTTTATACGAAATCGAAAATTAGTGTTTTATGCATGGCATTTTGGATCGATGTTTTGTTTAATTACACAATATCGCGTAAGCATCGTACTTTCTAGATTTTTGTTCTTCGTGTGCGTAGTTTTTTACTTGCAACCAAAAATCCTCCAAAAGAATGCTTTAGTACAGACTAATGCTTTAACGGAACAGTGACAAGTTCATAGGCCTCCGACAAGGTTGAACGATACGAGTATTAATATCTGCATTAAACGTTCTTACTAACCGAGATTACTCGATATCGTAGACATAGAAGCTTAACTTAAACTTAGAAATTTGTCACATACGACTACCAAAAATGATCAGCTTTTTTACTTACATACGTGCGTACGTAACATCACGCCTGTAATCCCCTAAGAGGTAGGCAGAGGAGTGTACTACACTCCCACGTTTCAACAGTTACGCTTACGTCCCAACATGGAATAGTTGATAAGTATATTGCCATACACCGGGCACTAATCCAGACTCCGAGCCACTACTAGAAATTCTAATTTAAAAAAAATCTAATAGTACTCGATCCGGGATTCTAACCCAGGACCTCTCGATCCGCAGTCGCGCATGCAACCAACACGACCAACGAGGCAGACCTTAAGGTCTTAGAGAAAATAACCCTTACGTTATACAAAAGTATTCCGAATGTTTTTTTCTTAACTGAATGTCATATCAGGTCATTATCCTCTCCCGGGATTAATTTCAGTAAGTAGAGCTAATTCAGTAAGCTACTTGTGTACAGAAACTTTTGAAAGCTGCTTTAATGTCTCCTATATTTCTGGATTGCGGCCTTAATCCTTCTCACTATGAAAGAAGGATCCGTATCTATTAGTGGAATGATAAAAGGATTGATAATGAAGATGATGATGATGACGATGATAATGATGATGATGATGATCGTGGTGCCGACGACGATGAGGATGATGATAATGATTTATGCGGAAGCCGTGTCTGTCAATCTATTGGCCATCGACACGTTGGTGGTCCATTGTTATGTATCACCAAGTCACGGCCTCAGAGCGCTTTATCTACATTATTTCTAACCTCAAATTATTACTAGATATCAAATCGAATGTTGCATGGTTTATCCGCAGTATGGTTAATAATGCAGAGGCGCTAGGCTGCATAAAGTCTCTCGCGACGTTACATTCAGGCTCCACAAAGCTACCTACTATTCGCAACTAATATAAACGATTACAATTTCTAGTAATTCATTACGTATTACGCATTTATACAAAAAATCGAAATCGTGGCATTATAATAGATAACTCGTAAGATTGAAAATCTTTGATTTGTACTTAGTAGTAGATAAGACCTACTGAAACTCGTATTAAAACATTTTTAAGCCTAAACGTGTATTATGTGGAATATAATTTGTAAACAATCATGAAATCTAGTATCTATTGCAAGTGATCGCTCTAGTCTTTGTTTGGCTGTATTGAAATCAAATTAAGAAGTAAAATTATAAAGTACATTGTTATAACGAAAACAAATACACTAAACAACTTCAATAAGAGCTGAATTGAGCGCCTGCAGTAATATTAATAGCAAACAGCAAGTATAAAGATAGCTATCGGTAAACTGGAAGGCGCTAATGGACGTTAACGAAGAGAGTTGAAACATTGTTCTCTTATAAACTAGTTATTAAGGAGAAAACCGCCTTGCTATTTTCTTAATGAAATAAATACTGACATAATTGTACCATTAGGTTAGTTAAATTAATTTAAATTACAAAGGTAACCACAATAACTGATTAAGTAGTCAATAAGTATATACACTAAGTCCAAAGGAATCAAAGTTCACACTCAAAAGCTTTGTAACTTAAGCAAGTCTTAACTTCTATTAAACTCCCACAGACTAGATAAGGCGCAGAATTTTAAATGATGTTACTGAGATTTAATATACAAATTAGTTGCTGCTCATCCGCATCGTCAGCTGTCGGGAAAGAATTAAAGATTTTATGGGCATTTTCAAAAGTTGTCTTTTTATTGTGGGGTAATAACGAAAAGAGAACATATTTCAACGCAATTTTTTTTTCATTTAACTATAGGCGAGCGTTTGACTGCTATCCCAATTCCCACCTGAACGTAAGCAGGATGCAGCGTAGTATGTAGCACGTCTGTCTAGGAAATGGCTATTCACTCTTGTCTTGAATAACTCCAGGTTGTATGAATAGGGAAAATATTTATTGAGAAATGTTTATAAAAACCAATGTAACTTTTTACTGTTTTTTACATCTATCAAGGGCGCGGGTTTAAAATGACTTTTTTAGGATTTTTTTTACTGAAACCATATTTGTCAACATGGACACGTTATTATTCAAACGAAGCCTACATAAATTTTTATATATACCCTAACTTGAAATCAATATATTTAATTATAAACACAAGTAGCTGGCTCATTGATGTATGACGCATCTAGAGGTTATGGCCTTCATGTCCTGGAAGCCTATGGGCAGCAATGTAGGCGGCGCGAGAAGCTGTGCTGTGCGATCCCCAATCCGCATGCCCAGCATGGGGCTTATGCGTCAGAACTCCTCAAGGGAGGTTTGTGTCCAGCAGTGAACCTAGGCTGATGATGATAATTTATGAAGACGACATCAAAGTCTTTAAATTGCTCCTTAGATCAGACCGCGCAAATGGATAGACACTGGTGGAAGCAGAAATTTTGATCTTTAAAAATCGCTTTATTTCACTACTTATTAACCCTCATTATGTATACATCATGCTATAGGAACACAGTCTTTACAAGTTTACAATTCCAATCTGGCCTTTATAGGGAAGAAAGTTTAGTTTTACGACTTTGTATGCTGGCGTCTACATGAACAAATTGTTGGCGAACGAGATTATTTCAACACAAAAACCTCGTTTGAACTCATCAGGAAGCTATCACAGATGGCTCTGTCCTACTAAAGTTTTAGCTAGCTTTTCTGTATAAGTTGTCATATTGTTAGGAAACTGGAATGCTAGACTTGAGAAGTCGTGGCGCGTCGGGCCCCACTGCGTCCCTCGTTGGGACGTCGTTACCTTTGATATATGTTGTAGTGAATTTTATCCATGGAATGTTTTTGTCCACATTTGAAATGGGTCCGACTCGGTCATCCCCTACGTGAAGAAACTTTTTATTGAAATCCTGCCACGGATCGGGAAGCCGT
>DWEG01000191.1:0-12623 GCA_018245845.1 Apyrrothrix hygieia | reverse complement strand
TTAGTTTGTAACAGCACTACAGAAATAGACTTTTAGCATAATATATTAGTCTTTCTAGTATGATTGACCTGGTAAGATGACCCTTGAAAACTGAGATACTTCTAGTATACACGTAGGCTGGCATACACTTTCTTTAGAATGAAACTGAAATTGTTTTAGTAACATTGCTTTATGGTAGATAGATGTAGACATGATTTCTATATATTCTACTACGTCTACCCAATGTTATACGTATTGAGAGGCTATTAATTGCGTCGTATGTGCAGTTTCCTTTTAACATATCGATGAAATAGAAAACACACGTTCTTTTCTATTCATTCTTGTTACATTGTTACATGCTTGTAAACGTGGATCCCCAGTTATCTTCTAAACAATTAAACAATCTCTTAAAACCGAATAAACTGCAACATGATTGCAGAAAAATGCAATCTAATCTCGCCTGTATTTATAAAAAAAATCAGTTAAGTTTGTTTTTTGTTGTATATCTGTTTAAAATGAGTAAGTGGCTAACAGTCTTTCAAATTTCAATTAAAAAAATTTAAATGAGAATAAATATAATCACATATTTTACTTTGGTATGTATTTTTACCACCCACGAGTCTTTTTTATTGATTACTAAATTGTTTTTAAAGTGAAAACGGTAGTAACCGTGTGGACGACAGTCAGAAAGGATTGCTGACTCCCATAGACGTCTGGAACCCATTTCTAGGCTAGCAACACACGTCGTAAGTCTTGAGAACTAATATGGTTGCGTCAAGCAGACACGCGGATCGGCTATCACAACCTCTAGACCGAGATATAAATAGGTATAATTACAATTACTTCACGGTTCTATCGGCGAACTGATTTCAAGCTTAATATTTTAACAGATGATCACTTAATCACTCGTCATAACCAACTAAGAACAAGTTCTGCGAAGATACAGCACTCGATAGTTCCAAGTATTAAAATGCTGTTTATAACATTTAGAGAAACTTCGAACTAACTAATGACAAATGTTATCAGCGCTTAGTAAGGGACAGGATCAGTTAGTTGTATCTGTTGAAGCCCGCACCCCAAAGTCCCCAAAGTTTCAGGTCGAGGACGGACCCGAGCGGGCTTCCAGTTGGGACGGCTATCTTATACTAAGCGTACATACTAGCAATAATAATATAAAACTAAATTCTAACAATACGAAATCAATTTACATTCATTCAAATTGCTATTGAATATTTATTTCTTATAATACTTTATTGATATAAAAAACCAAAATAATATTAACGAAAAGATTGCAGGAATAAGAAATCAGACACTATTATGACAAAATGCTCAATTAACAATGACATTATCCAAATATGTCATTACAGCACCCGTTTATTCGTTTCATGTATAAAAGTATTGGGTCTAACGTATTTCAACAAAACGTAGTCTTAAATATAAAATAAATGATAGCCACAACATGATAAACTTCTGTTGATAAGTAGATACGGACATTATTATTTTCCGGTTTGATGGCTGCGGCTGGTACAGGAACAGCCTACCGTTGTTCTGACAACTTAGCCAGCATGATACTCCATCTGTAATTGTAGTAATGATTCTATATTTATATTTCTGACGTATTTTGGAAGTAAGTAGCGTGGGAACTATAAAATAACGCAACTGGTGTCGCCCAAGCGATTGTAGAAATCTAGGTCTTAGACAATTTCGCTTAATATGTACAGAAATATCTGTATAAAATAGTTATAGATTTTTGTCTACGTTGTTAAATAAATATAATGATTATTTTATTGTTATTATTGAACCTGCGTGAAAGAAAGTAATGAATGCAGAAAAAGCATGGCAGTTCTGACAAGATAGACATATTTGGCATTCAGTGCTCTCTGCCTACCCCACCTCATAAGGGAGCTGGCGTGACAATATAATGCTAATAATAATGAAACCACACGTGGTTCTACATTTATTAATATCAACAAAATATATACGGAGACAATTCAATAAACTGATGGCAAATGTTATCAGCCACGTAAGCTACAGAATCTGTTAGTTGTGTCTGGTGGAGGCCGAACCCTGAAGTCCCTAAAGTTTCAGGTCGAGGACGGACCCAGCGCGGCCTCATTAAATGCTTTTCGTTAAGTAGACACAATAGTAAACACGGTTGTATGAATTCAGATTTACTGTTGTTAGTGATGTAACTTGTAGTCATACACTTGGTATAAAACATTGACCTTAATACTTGCTTCTTCGAAACCGGCGCGCGGATATAAAGAGAGCGAGGTATGTATGGAAGAAGCACGACAGGTCTGTAACGATAGAGATTTTAAATTTGACATTTGGTGCTATATGACTACCCCATAAGCGACTTAGTGTGACGATGCTATATAAATATAAACCTAATAGTACATTCGTTTCATTTGCTGCCGAAAATTATTTTAGAGTTACATCAATAAGTTCAATATTGATTTCTAATGTCAGCCAATACTTACGGCTGATTCTATCCATCAAAATAACGCGTGGGAAGTCGCAGCCACAAGCTAGTTGTAATATATATATTATAACTTCATCTACAATTATGTTGTGTTGTAGGGAAATGTTTGAATAATTAAATCGCGCGTACATTAACGCCGGCTACTTGTTTAACGGGACGCGGCCTTACGATCAGCTTGTTAAATGTGCGGACGACAATGTATTCCAGCACAAAGAGAGGTATACAGTAGCTGTACCTTAGTGTAGTGTAGTAACAAAATAATTTAAAAGAATTCGTTGATAATTGTAAAGGTAAACAAAAGAGATACATACATACATACATGTCCTCGCTCCAGGTCCCTTACGGAGTAAGCAGCGAGTACGGAGTTCCAAATATCTCTATGCTTATCTATCTGTATCCCTATCCTTATCTAGAAGCATGGCAAGTCTGTAGACTTGCCGTGCTTCTTCCACATTCATCGCTCCCTTCATACTTGCACGCCGGTTTCGAAGACTTCGATGTTTATTTTTTTAATTTATATATTTAATTGATAAGAAAAAGGATATTTTTTAAAATAAAAAATATTAAAATATTTTCAGGTTAATTTCAATTACTGTAATTTTACTTACTGTTGCTACATCTAAATCTTTCGAAAATCACTTCGGGTTTGTGTTTATGTGTCTATATGTATTCTATAAGCGACCATCTCAGTCCACAAAAGTGACGTTGACGTTGACGTTGACGATGACAATGCGTTTTTGACGAACTTCCAACAAGACAAATCTGTTACTGTTTAACATTAACTGCTCTTTTATTAACATGATGAGTGTACTAAAGTTTCAGCCACTTTTGGCTGCTGTCTGTTCATGATCTACTCCTTTAATATATTCGTAGTTATTGTAGACTTAAAGTTGTTTTATTATCACATAACAACTTTTTAAAATTATTTAATGTACATCGACTCCACGGATTCATCTGTTCGTCCCATCTTCGTCGGTCCGCCGCCCGGGCGTGGGCGGGTGTTTGGTCACTGCCTGAAATATACATATGGCGCGTTTAACTGTAACGTGCTTACGCTAGGGTTGGTTGCACAAAGGGTACAATATCACTTGATATATGGAATAAAATTGTATTAAATTTACCAAAGGAAACCTACATGGACAGCTATGGCTCCCTGAAACTACTTTCCATTAAATCATTAGGCGTTAAAAGATGTATGCAGTTAATTTAAATTGATGAAATTAGTTTGAAACTAGTTTTTATTCAAGTACTGTGAGTAAAGCACAAATCTATATAAACCTAAGCACCTATTTTCATTTTCACAGACTGTATTATTTTGCAATTATCGTCCAGTGGACTTGATTTGTAAACCCTACTAGGGTTGTCTGAAGTAGGAGTCGTGCTCGTGGCCTACATCCTACCTACCTACCTACATCGAACTTTAAGAACCTATTTGCGTTCTAAAATTAAATATTGTCTGCTATAATGGTGAAGGATAACGTTCACAAAATCAATAAGCTTGAGAGTTCTCTTTACTCTTCTCAAAGACATGTGAAATCTTAATGCCAAACTGTCAAAAATGTGGAGTCATAATGTCAAATGTCTTAATGTCAAACTGTACCTGGCGTGAACTCGTGATACCTTTTATTCAGAGACGATACTACTATGGCTGGTGAGGATAATACTGTGTTAATAAAGAATGTATTTTAACGGATAGGTTTATTTGAAATTGTATTAATAACTTTGTTACTGCTAACCTTTTGCTCGAACTACTTCTAATGTATCCGTTATTGTGACAATAAGTCTATTATAATCAGTACTAAACAAGGGTCCAAATATGTCCACTTAAATGGTTAAAGTTCATTCATTTTATTATGACAATTACAAAAGGCGAGCAGTCGGTATAAGATCAAAAGTACACCTAGGGATTCTGTCCCAACATTTGTGGACCTTTATAATTCTCGTCCCCTTAAATTCAAGATCAAAAATGTACAATGGCCCGCTGACCTTGTCTTTTGACATAAGATCAAATGTATATCACGGGGATGCTGGAATAACCTGTTTCTGGTCATAACCGGTTTTGTTACGTGTGTCGTGTGCCATCAATTGGTCAGCGAGATCAAAACTGTAACAGGGGATGCTGCGAATAGATCAATGGGTCAGATATCCAATTTACATATTTCGGGGTTAATATTAACAAGGGGTATTAACATTTAAATATCTTTGTGGTTTAAAATGCAGGTGATTTTACAAACAGGTTCAAAGTTTAGAATAATCGTAATGATTTCAGGGTTGTAAGTAGAACACTGAGAATATCGAGTTTATGATCGTAAGTTTTGCTAGTGATTTTCATAAATCATAATACATATTTATTTATTATATTAGTAGGCAGAGAGCACGGCGTACTAAATACTTACAGACTTAATGCCTTTCTTCCAAGTACATCACTCTCTTCATAAACATACTCTTCGCTTTCGGAGACTTCATACTTTCCCACCAGTCAGTATGTAATAAAATGTATAGACTTACGTAAAAATAATTGTAGACGTTGAATATTACATGTTATGTTCAGTCGTCAGAGTTAAATCCTACTTTGCACGTGTAAAAGACCCTTCAAAGAGCTCTATAATGTATAGATACCATAGACAAGATATTTCAAACTTCTGAAAAAGCACGCGGGCGGATATCATGGCAAATTATTTTGATGAATTGTTAGGTATTGGGAATGCCGAATTGGTTCTTTTCAGAATACGATTGAATTATGTGAACATCTTTTATTACCGTGATTCTAACCTAACTACTTGAGAACGACTATCTTTTAGTGTGCAAAAATGTCTGTTTTCATCGTCGTTAATATTTCATAAATATCATCAACATCATGATTAAGATCTCCATGATGATGATTTTATTATTGCCGTAGTATTGAATTTGATTGATTGGTATTGGCTCGAAGTTTGGATTTGTGCCCGGTGTATGGCGATAGGTTCACTCCTTATTCCATAGTGGGACGTAATCGTAACTGATGAAACGTGGGAGTGTACACACTCCTCTGTCTACCTCTTCGGGGATTACAGGTGTAACATTACGTTTTTATTATTACAAGGATAGAAATAATGATGAGCGTATATACAATAACAGTCCCAATCTTAAGGCACATATTATATACCGCTCTCATATATAATACGAAAAATTTAATTAAACAATTAGTGGTCATATTAAAAAAAACAATTTTAATCTAATTCTTAATGACCAAAGGTGTCTATTTTTTCGCTGAAATTGCTCAAGCTAATTGTCAATCAATCCAAACAGATCTGATGGAAATGTTAACAATAATATGATACATGATATCGTAGGATACGATATACGGAAACCGCAGATCACACATATCCATTTCTCCCTCTCTGCATAGAAGGTAGGGTGTTTTATGAACAGTGCATTTAACAATCCACACAACTGACACGTTAATATTACGTGGCTAATACTAGCAGCCCTGAATCCCATAAGGCGCAAGATAAGTAACGGGTACCTAAGTCGTGACGTAACACATTTGTAACGTGCGCACCAGAACAGATCCGTACACCGTTCAGCAGCGCAACAATTTCCTCATGGATATGGGACGAGTACGTCCGCGCCCCAAATTGTGTATTTTGTTCTGATTATACGTTCTGATGATAAATAGCCGAGTTATCTTGTTCGCGGGTTCGCGGTTTAAGAGGGATGACTGGAACGTATACGCCATGTGGAGCAAATATTGCCGGGGGTGTTCGCGTATGAATAATACTTTCATCTCCAGCAAAGTACTCGGGCAGTGAGTGTTTATCTTTTGTCTCGCCTTTCGGAGAAGTACGCACCAGTCCATTAGACATTACGGGTATTAAGTGAAAAGTTTAGACTAGAATTTATTTAGGATACAGCCATTGCTCATCTCTGGTACCAATCAGAGCTGGAAGTAACTTTCAACTAAATCTGATAAAGTTCTCCGGTTCCTCATCAACACCCAGCGAAGTTGTGAAAGTCAGTAGACCTATTAGCTTATGATAATAAAAAGGCTTTCCTATTTTCAAAACCAGCCTTCAGGATTTCGTGTAACAGATTTACAAAACGATTATTGGTAGTAGGGACGCATTTAAGGCCCTAAAATACAAAACGCTGTTCTTGTATTATCATAAGGCATCATTTATTAAAAATGCGTTAACTGTATTATCATAAGGCTATAGATATTTATTAAAATTGCGTTAACAATAAATCTATTATGAATATATTGCTAAGCATATATTTAAGTAATTATATCCGAAAGAAATACTATCATACTTTAAGTAAAAATAAAGCAATGATAAACATGTATATAATTTCATTAATTTACGAAATATTGGTACTTTGGAAAACTTAAAAACTTGTTTTAAGAATTTGCCATCATCATCAACATCCACTTTTTTTTCGTTTGGTTTGAGATGGGTCTCCTTTCACAATTAGAAAATTCACAATTTCAGGATTTGAATTCTAAACCACTAGCCTATCACTGCATTGTAGAATGTTAGTTTTAATTATTATTTTTCTCTCAAAAATATTTAATGATCAAATAATTAATGTACTGACTTAACTCACGCGTGTTTATCGCGATAGCCCGCATAGTGTCCAGAGTAAAAAAAACATACGTGAGTTAAGCCGCTACATAATTTAATTATGAAACTAATATAACTTTTATCTTAATATGTTATATCAATATCTAATATTGCGATTTAACACCTAACATAAACACCTAAAAAGTGTTCTATACTATAAACGGGTATGTAGAGCCGCCGGCGGTCTTTCATCAAATATTTATTCAACTTTTCATAATTCAAATGCAGGGGTCTCGCGCGACACTTTTTATTTGCCGTTTTCTAGTTTAAGATTCATGATGTCATGAGCTATTGGCTGTAGAGTTACCAAGACATCAGATACGGCACAATAATAAAAGTTTTTATATATTAGTTAAAAAATGTATAGCCTGGAGGTAAAACTTGGTAGTGCGCTACACTCCTCTGTCTACCTCTTCGGGGATTACAGGCATGTGTTATGTGTATAATGTTATGTGCCTAATGGTATTTAAAATAAATAAGATGTGTATTTAAAAGTAATAAAAATTCGTAGAAGCCGATTTATTTGTGTATTTCTTATTATTTAATTTATATTAACTATTTAGCACTTTTAATTTAATTATTACAAAATTTATGAGTAACTGGAATTTTATTATTTAGTATATATAAATATTTTCGAAATTATAGTTTCAAATTATAACATCGAATAAAATATTGTGAGGCTGTAAGGCTTTACTTTAATTGCTTTCGCTATTTCTTAATTGATAAGCTAATATCATTTTGTAATTAAGAATTCATATGATACATAAGAATTGATTTTATATTTATTAGGTAATATGTATGTATTACTAAATGCATGAAATGTGAGTAAGTAATGTAAGGTAAGTAAATGAAAAATTATTATGACGTAGCGTACTGAATTGCTTACTCTGTGGCGCGGGTTTGTCTCGCAAGTTTTATGGTCATTGTCAGATGCCTTATACATTATTTTGTTTCCAATATCCATCGCACATTGCATATTATAATATCAACAGTGTTACGTCAATGGATATTATGTTCAAATTAAATGAATACCATACAATTTTTTTTAAATATCTCGCCTGTAATTTTCGAAGGGGTAGGCAAAGGTTATAGTACACTCCAACCATCCAACTGTAAAATACTACTCTCCACCGTGGAACACGGGGTGGGCGTATTGATATATACCGTGCACAAATCTAAACTTCAAGCTACTACTAGAAATTCTAAGTAAGAAAAATTCGCTGGTACCTGATTCATGAAACGAACCCAGGACCTCTAGATCAGTAGTCGCGCTTGCAACCACTCGATCAACGAGGCAGTCAACAGTATTAAATACTAAATAACAATATTGTAATAATCTATACATAGGTAGTACTTTGAATGCCAAGTGAAACGATGATGACATCTTCATCTTTCAGGCCCGTTTTGGCCACGGTGAGATAGCTTTTGCTAAGGTTGCTGACGCCACGCCAAATGAAATATCATTCAGTAGCAGGCAATATGTTTGCACGGTATTAAAGAGCTAAGTCTATACCTATATTGTTATTAATTGTACGTACATTATAATTGCAGTGAATGTATTATTATACAATTAATAATATATGGACGGTTTGTGTAGCGTTTGGTAGAGGATAACAATTGTATAAAAGCTGAGCTCAGTGTACAGTTTTAAGTTAAATAAAATAAAATTGTTCAAAGTTGGGCTTATAAGTTGTTTTTACTTTATCACTATAAAGTTCAATGATAGCCACCTGTTTATAAAACTATGTTAGCATCAAATTCATTACGTTTACGATTACTAGTATTGTTGTAATACCAGTCTCCATGAATGCCATCATAAAGTTAGTAGTTCATTTGTATGTTCTGAGGTTTCTTTCTTTAAATTGTTAGATATAAGTATATATGCAGAAAATCCTTATAGTGTCGTAATTGTTATATCGTATATTAGCCTAACAATTATAATAATATAAACGTGACATCACGTCTTTAATCTCTGTAGAGGTAGGCAGAAGAGTTTAGTACACTCCCACGTTTCACCAGTTACGTTTTAGTCCCACTATGGAATAGGAGGTGAACCTTTTGCCATACACCGGGCACAATACGGACTCTGAGCCACTACTACAAATTTTTGCTACAAATTCTAGGATAGAAAATCCGAATAGGATCCAAGCGGGGATTTGAAACCAGGACCTGTCGATTGGCAGTCGCGCTTGCAACCATTCGAGCACCGAGGCAGTCGATTACAAGTATAATATTATGTAAACAATAGGTCCATCTTACTATTTTAACATATACGTAATCTATCAGTAGAAACTGTATTGAGGTATTTGTACTTAATCTATGTGATGTGATATATCACATATGTAAGAAGATTGTTTGTTTCCCAAATAAATAAATAAAATATTAGTACACAGGTATAAACCGTAACCAGACCAATCCTGAATTTACTTAAAGATATACATAAGTTTTTGGGTAACCTTTCAGTAAATAAACGATAGTTCCTATAAAATTAGGAAACTTAAGTCATAGTCGGCCCTATGAGTATTAGCAGAATTCACACGTTAAACCACAATATGACGAGCTCAGAGGAGCGTAAATTTCGTCAAGATGTCGTCCTTCACCGTCACGGCAAAAGACGTACAAAATTCGAAATGCATATATTTTCATAAGATCATAACTGTATGCCAGGGATTGAACCCCAGAGCTCCGGTGTGGCAGGCAGAAGTCTAAACCATCATCATATCATAATGGGACATTAGCGAGCTGGGATATTGGCTATGTTGTTTACGAGCTTATGTACCTAAAAACGGTCCGTTTCGGGAACTTCGTTTTTAATTTATTTTTCTTACAATATCTTAATTACCGCTTTATTATTGTTCGAAAGGTAAAATCTATCCAATGTTTTATTTTCTATAACTCTATGTATTTGAGCAATGTCAAAATTAACTACCGCTTGTACCTAATGTTTAGTAGCTTACTAAATTTAGGTTTTCCTGATAGTTCCCGCCGATCATCTTCCTAATCCGTTTTATAGTCTTATCCTATAGAAATAAGGAAATTGTTTCTATAAAAAGGGGCAATGACTGCTGCACTTTGGTACTGCGCAAGTTACGTAACGTAATTCACACCTGTAATCCCCGAAGAGGCAGGCAGATGAGTGTAGTACACTCCCACGTAAGTTACATAATTGCCAAATATTTTTTGGTAACAAATAAACATTATAATGTAGATGTAATATATGTTACAAAACTTATTTTTATCTTAAGATTCGTATTCAAAGCTTGTAAATCCTTTTTAAAAATCAATATAACAGCAAATATGGCTAAATTAAATTATCATTTAAGTGTTAAATGTGTGTGGAAAATATTTCTTGTCGTGTTATGAACGTGAATTGAGATTAAAAAAATGAAGACGATACGAGGGGGCGTCAAATATCATAACCGAGGTGGATTTGCCGGGCTTGAGGCTCGCTGACTCTATTTTTATTTGTAAAGAGCCGGGACCGTGAGCTAAGCCCTCACCCATGGGTAGGGTGTAAGTATGAAATTCACAGTTTTAGAATAAAACATTTATTTATTTTTGCAATAAGCATATTATATAATGAATGACGCACTGCTCTTTGTTTAGTTTTATAACTTTAAATCTTTCACGGCTAAATGAATAATTAACGTAACATCACGCCTGAAATCCGCGAAGAGTTAGGCAGACGAGTGTAGTAGACTCCTCTGTCTGAAATAAATAATTATGTATAAAAAAATATGTTTAAAAAACGGCTGTAAAGGTATCATTTATTGTACTGGACATTATATTAGTATTTATCCGTCTGTAATGTACTATATACTAAACGATTTAAATTTCTATTTATTTAAAGAAGACTTTTAATATATAACATATATGTGTTTTAAATATCTGATTCAAACCAAACAAATATCTATCGAAAGCATCCCAAAGGTCCCCGGCTTAGAGTGTGTTACTATAGTTACAAGTCATATTGGAGAATTATCTTATGAGTAAAATTATATTACTTTGATATATTTATCTCGTTATGATATAATCTGCTCGTGTATTCAATTCTTTATATTTGGTTTCATTCTAAATATAGATCCAAGCAATCAAGACGCAGAAGTACTTATAATAGGCACTAGATAAATACTAGACAGCTGAACTTGTTACGAAACTAGGAGTTAAAATAATCCATTAATTTTAATTTACAACACACGATTCCCGCTAAGTACAGTGTTATAAAAAAGGCCGAACGTACAGGGTACATTTTATTTTTTCAAGTATTATTTTACGTACGTTTATTGCGTTGATACGAAAGCCTCTACGGAATATCAAAGCGCAAGCAATAATGACAAGTGGCGTACTCTTATAAGCGACATTTTTTGGTTGAGCGACTTTGGCATCGCGGCGTGTAGAGCGGGCATTATTACCGATAAGTATATGGGGCGGTGTGCTCGCGCGGATTTTGAATAATATATTATTTTCTTATGTAAAATGCCCGATTACTCCCATCCAGGAGATTTTTGCGGCACAAAGAGAAGCTCCTTTATCGCTCTTTATACGGTCTTGTTCTTAAATTTCTGTTATTCCTCGAGCGCGCGCCCTTATGGAAATGAAAAAAGTTTTTAATGTCAGATACAAGTAGTTTAAGGATAATTTGTTGTTTTTTGGAACATTAAAACCCAGTTACTTAAATGTAGTTATTTAAATAGATTTGTCTTCTGAGATTTTCGACTCGGACAATGACAATACTGTTAAGAATTTAATTTTATTTAAAGTGATTGTGCATATTCAGGTGAAGTATCACAGGTTCACCTGAATATGCACAATCTTAATTTTACACAAATTTAATTTTAGTATTTAATATTTGATTTAATTTATTTTTTAGTATTTTATATTGACGATTATAGATTTCATTGGTCGTGTTGGTTGCAAGTGCGACTGCCGATCGATAGGTCCTGAATTCAAATCCCGGGTCAGGTACTATTGGATTTTTGTTACTTAGATTTTCTAGTACAAATTTGTAGTTCTGCATCGAAGTCTGGATTTGTGCCCAGTGTATGGCAACGTCGGAATGTGCTACATTCCTCTGCCTAGCTCTTTAGCGATTAAAGGCTTTTGTTTAATATAGAAAACATAGATAAACTTTTCGTATAATAGCTAGGGATTTTACAGTTCGCGACTGCTTCATCTTTGCCATAAACAACGTCTTCCTACCGCGGACGAGAAAGAGATCGTGTAAGAGTTGGCGTAAAAATAGGTATATTATTTTATTATCTGGAACCAGCCAGGACCGGCGACAGCAATATCACCGTATATAGATTCGATTTTCTACGTGAATTCGTTTGACGGCCTTCATAATGCGACATATAAAACTGGGGACTTACGGACCCCGAAACCAATTTCGGGTTATGACCCGACGACTCACTGATAATATTCTCGGGTTATTAGGTACGGATAGGAGTTTTTACTATGGCTATTTTTTCTGCTGACGGTGGATTATTGGGAACCAGTTTACGAGGCACCGTTGTACTGATGGGCGGGGCTTACTTTTGTTTTATGACGTCATCTCTCTC
>DWEG01000190.1:0-12627 GCA_018245845.1 Apyrrothrix hygieia | reverse complement strand
CAGTCCTCTGCTAGACATAGGCCTCCCCCAAAGAGCGCTATCGCGCCCTGTTCTCAGCTTGCCGCTTGTTCTTTCGGACCTGTGAAAGGTTGCAGGCAGAAGCTGGATGCGGCAAGAGATCATTACTATGAGTTAATTACTTTATATTACCTAACATTGACAGTGAGCGGATAAGCGGACCCTGACCGAGTGCCTTTCAAATCAAGATAACGCAATTAAGACACTTCAACTGCAAAACATTAACTATCACATATAATAGAACCGACAGGCGTAGCGACATTCAGAATTGGTTACTTTACTGGACATCTGAATACATGACATTTTCAACAAGGACTTGTACATTTTGAAAAACCTTTTTGACTAATCTACATATTTACACTGACAATGTAATATTCGACCCCTGTATAAAACTGGCTGTTTACTACGTTTCCACTATCGAATAGATTTTAATGATTTAATTTTGCACATAGTTTGAAAAAAAAATATTATCGCAGAGAGCAAAGTTGTTAGATAAAGAAAATAAGTGGAAAAAATTCTTTAAATATTTTTTATATTATTGTTATAAAAAAATGTTACAAGATACATAATTCGAAACATTATTTTGATTAACACTTTTTAATAGGTTTATATTATTAAAAAAGTATTTCAAAACAAAAACTAATATATGTGGACTCTAATTTACATCAAATGAAATAAATCACCTAATTTTCGACACTTATCTACATCGGGGATGTAGCTCAGTGGTAGAGCGTTCGCTTTGCATGTGAAAGGCCCCGGGTTCGATCCCCGGCATCTCCAAATTTTTGTCTACAAATTTAAAAAAAAAACATAAATCGATTTTATAAGGCTATAAAATAAAAGACAATTTAACATTTTCTCTCTTTAATAAAGGATGTAGGATCAGATCAAACTAGGCTGTCATTTTATTAAGTATGCATAACATTATCAATAAAACAAGTCTTAACACGAAATGAATCTAATTTGTTCGGAATCAGTACTAACACACAGACGAGTTAAATAATTTAAATAGCTTTTACCAAATCTTTGGCTGCTGCTATTAAAAACGAACTAAATGACAATATACATAATACAAAGTCTTTTAGCATTAAAATACTCATATGTTGTTTTAAAACGATTCTTTAAAATCACGAGGTACACGGCAGAACAAGAAACCGACAAGAAAAATGTTTTGCAATATTTTATAATGCAGCATTGATCGTGGGAAACATATAAAAATACTATATTTAATCTCTAGGAAAATACGTAAAACATTTTCTAAGGCATCGTTATTTTATTGAACCTCCTGGCGTATTCTATACTTTAAGTTAATACGGGAAAGTAAAATGTAATATGACAATGTAAAATGTCGAGAATATACAATTTTAAATTATTCCATTATCGTGCCATTTCGGATTTTCACTTTAGATATATTTTAAGGAGTAAAAAACAAAATATACCATAAATAAACCTATATCCGTTTAATTTGATATGAAATCAATTAATACAAAACAAAATCGATTGGATGCTATTGACATTTATTAGGGAATCGATTATTTTACATCGAGAATATATGTACACATATAATTTAATCGATTCCATATTAGAAACTATTGAACACGATTCGAAAGTACGATCTTAAATCACGAACAGTACTACACTAGCAACACTAGGGTATACAATGAACACATTGTAATTTACATCTAAACATACAAGGGCTATATTCCTATGCCCCTGCACTTTTGAAGTTCCTTTAGCAATCATCACCAGTGACAAAATTATGCATGAAACATTACGAGAATTCCCTTGAAAAATAAGCTAACAATGGTGTACAAAAGCACAGTAATATAACCCAAGGACTTACTCTCGACAATCCACAAAGAATATCGATTTAATACCTAATCAGACACTTATAAGGCTACAGAATAAAGAATCATTGAGATAAAGGCTACTAATATATTTTAACAGTATTTTTTCATAAACATTTTGCCTCTCGTCTCCCAATCATTAGGAATATCAATAATGTATAATTTTTAAGACGCGGTTAACAATTTTATTTAATTTGTCCTCCTTTTAATGTAACATTGAAACATTTATTTGTCAGGAATGTCAATAGAATCTAGAATGCAAACGACATGCAGGCAGAATGTGACAATTAAGGGCCGCTTCACACAATGTCAAACCTTATTTTAGAAATCCAAAACATAAAAAAAAACTGTATCCTTTTTGATACCAAATTGATTAAAATCCGGAACACATCAAAATATTGCGAAGAGGCCCCGCATTGAATCGACGTACACACTTAAATTAATAATCAACTAACGAGTATACCAAAACAAGCTCTCGACTAATTTTAAGAAAATTTACATCATAATATTTGATTGACCGGCCGTGGATCTCACACTTTAAATTTTTACATCATTCCTACATAGTCATCGTTATAAAGTTATCATCATATAGTTCACATTTCACTTACTAGCCGCAAAAACGAATCTATACAAATAAGACAATTCATAAGTATATAAAAAAAATAAGTTTTTTCATATTCTTTAATGACAATGAAAATTAATTTAATTTCGAAGCGTTTACAATACGCATTCCATACGGTCGGGTCGATATGAAACGGTAAACGGTGACGGTTAATAATAGTGGCTATTCATAATTTATTGTGTCTAATTCGAAATTGCATTGATAAAGAATCCATCATAAGCGGTCAAAGAATCAAGGGTCTGCGATGGCTTCCGCGGCGGCGAGAGCGGCGGCGGGACCGGGCTTACGCGCGGCCGGCGCGCCGCACTCGTTGCTGTTGAGGTCGGTGGCGGCGCTAGGCGCGCGCGGCGGCCGCGGGCGGCGGCGCGGGGGGCGCGGGCGGCGCGGCCGGCAGCGCGGGCAGGGACGGCGCGGAGGCGGCCGAGGCGGGCGGCGTCGGCGCGTCCACGTCATTCTGCAACCATCCAACGCGCTGAGCTGAGCCGCCGCCCGCTACAACAAGGCGCGGGGAGACGGGCGGGGAGGGAAGCGGGACGCGGGCGGGACGGGGGCGGGGGACGGGGGCACCGTTACTCGACTCGCTACGGAACCGACCGCTTTACTGACGTGAGTCGACTGTCTCGGTTGTGTCAAACCTACGTGTATATCCATACCTAGGTCATAACCTCAACGACTAACTATGCTAGCAATCGATGTAGAAAAAAAACTGTTCTATAAGACGCAATATTTCAATGAACTGTAAATAATAACATTGAAGTGCAAACTGTCTACCAACAGTTAGTTAGCATATACGTAATAAAGTTTAACACGTCAATCAAAAACTAAACTAAAAATGTACCTACACCAACCACGACTTGTCGACCATTGAATGAAAATCCTACTAGTAGCTATTGCGCTACTAAATGTGATTTTACTGAACAATTAATATTATCCTTTACATCCCGAAGGTAGGTGTGTCGTCAGTATCGAGACAGTCAACTATCATTCGTAAAGCGGCGTGTCGTCTACATACTGTGCTGATGACATAACGCATTAAGATCTATGAAAACCAAAAAAAAATTGGACTCACAAATGTATATTCAAAATCCAAAATATGTACGTAACTCAACAATGACTATATTTACTTGTATAAAACACTTATCAACTATAAATTGATGTCGACGTGTTTAGTGCACAAGCGAATAGACGAATGAGATTTGAGAGTGAAAGAGATCCATATAGATGTATATGCTTGTATTGAATGGTTGAAACTTAGGAAACACGAAAGGTAAGCAATCGTCTTAAACACAGAATGTAGTTATGAATGATAACAGGAAGAGCTGATGGTGTATGATATATTAAATCCATGGTTTATTTTTTTTCTCCCGAACTTTTTTATCGTTCCACTGGTGGACACGGGTCTCCTCTCAGAACAAGAAGTTTAAACACATCGTCTGACACGCTGGCCAAATGCGGGTTAGCAAACTTCACACGCCTTGGAAAACATTGAAAATTGTAAAAAAAATGTAGAAATCTAAGTAGTCACTACAAAAACCCATGTGCTTTAAAATTGACATACACTAGTATAATATAATTTTCATTTCCAAAATTTTTTTTTATTTCCTACGCGTATTTTCGAAGTCACTTCTTTATAGTTTGTCCATTCGAATGGCAGAGATTAATCAATGCACTTAATTAGTGCACTTAAATTGATTTAATCCATCACTTAATATGGTGTAGACCGTAAATTATTACATATATATTTGTGAACAACAGAATGGATTTAACATATCTGATGAAACTATAGAAAACGGGGTCAGCACGTGTTGCGAGCGATGTACTGGTGCGCAGGTACGCTACACTCCTCAAAAAACAAAAATATATATAATGATAAAAGAAAAAATTATTAAAAACAAACGCGACGAAAAACCGCCGAAAAATCTCAATTTTACAGATTATAAAAAAGGCAGCCATAGATTTTTTGTGTTAAACACACAAAGTATAAAATATTAAAAAAAACAATGTTTCTCTTTTTCTTTTGAGGAGTATAAAATATGCATGCAAAGAAAAACATATGCACATGTATGTGTGTGTACTATGTTATATGTAACTTGAGAAGTGCAATTTCATATAAATATATATTTACAAGACATATATATCAAAAACATGTAATATACAATGGCCGTTGATGTCCATATTTATTAGGAAGGCACTTTAAACTGTCATCCTTACTTATAATTTTATACATTAAGAAACCGTTTCCAAAGCTCTGAAGGAAGGTTTCGATAATCCCAAAACTCACACCACCATAATAAGCACAGGGCTCCCACTGGATATGAGAGTCCTGTGCTTTATAAGTAAAATATTATTCTGTAAGCCAAATCACACTTCTACAAGACATTGTGAATTGTTAAAATGTTTATAATGCAATGAAATAAAATCATATATTATAATTGTATCAATTGTTAGCCAGTTAATGCTACAAATAATAATTATAGCATTGGTGATGTACTGTTATTAAATAAACAATGAGTTATGTGTATAAATATAAATAAATAAAAGTAATTATAAAATAACCATAATACATTTTTTAAATAATCTAAATAGATGGTATTTTCAAAGATATTGTTTAAATAAAATTTCATTAATATTGTATTCATTAACTATAACGAGATTATCGATAGATCTGAAGAAGCCCAAGTAATTTTTTTATGTAAAATTAAACAAAAAAGATTTTTTTAAAATTCACCCATACACCCGACCATGAATAACCTTTTTGAATTTTGGAAGAACATGAACCTCAGCAATTAATAATAAAATCATGACGAAAAATTAGAGAAATATCATGCATGACTTCATTCAATTTTAAAATGTGATTTGCTAATAGTTGAAGCAAGGCAAGCAGCAGAAATGTTTAAAATTGACTATGCTATAAAAAATGCATGAGGCATATATGAACACGACATATTGTGAAACATTGGTAACATAACACAATTAAAAAGGCTCCCACAGTAATTAAAAATACAAAAATAATAATCAATTCTACCTACAAAAAACCTAAATAAAAATAAAAAACATTCCCACATAAAGTAAAATATTAAAAAAATATATAAATATATAATATATGCCTAAAAAATCTCAAAGGATAATAATTCGTACAAGGACTATTTACATTGCGAACATTAAAAATAAAAAGAACATTCTTTCTCCAGTAATACAACTCTATAAATCGAATAAAAAATATTTTTCTATGAAAATGTACATAATATAAAAATCACATACACATACATATAACTGTATACATACATAATCGTCATTTTTACCTGTTAGAATGTGGACGATGACAATAAAACTGTAATTTCACAAACATTTTCTAGCTCCCAATACGTAGCCGACTAAAAAAAATACATACATTTACAAAATAGCTACAATTTGCATTATAATTGTACACCTACATACATACGTCGATATTACAGATACATACATGTAATGAGAACAATAATCTAACATAATTACGAACTTTTGTCATTGATATATAAACTGATCGATCAAATACTCTAATCGCTTCCAAATTCATGCCAATTTTTTTACCGCTTACACAACTCATCTATAAAATCTAAGTTCAATTAATATGAAAAGGATAATTCTTATTAATCCTATTTCTAAGAAACTTGTATTCAAAATGTTATAAAGTTGACGTCAAAGCCATATAATGATATGTTTACAATAACTACAATGTAGTAAGTCTCAGCTACAGAAATATTACCTTTTGAAGTAATTGAAAAACTTTCAAAATACCAATAAAAATATATAAACCTACAATCAACCTAAATGTATGTTAGACGGCACAGAATTTCAACTTCACACAAATTGTTCCGTCTAATGAACGAGTCTCTAACGCTAACAACACTGCAAATACTGGCAACACTGGGAGTCGGCTAGCTGTCAACGGTGTGATTTTTAAGTTTAGAATATCTATTGTCTATGGCATCCCTAGAGGTTAAAAATGTAGCCCAGTACGGGTTAAAACAAGCCAAGTCGGAGTGCCGCCCAGGCGCAGCTCTCTCCTACGCACTTACTGTGAGCAACGTGCTTACAACCCAAGTACGCTCTCCGGAGCGCATTTGTCACTTTGCCCTGACACCAATCACAAAAACCATTTTAAAAATGCATACATATATTTAGAATCATTATCATGAGCACGCCAAAAATATTTCTTGCCATAAATAGTTAGAAATTTTGCTTGCTATAAATAGTTGGAAATTTTGCTTGTTATAAAGTTATAAATAAAAGCGTTAGCTTTATATGACCTTTCTATCATCTATTGGATGAAATAAAACTTATTAATCAATGTTATAACACTTTTATGAGCAATATTGAAATCGAAATCACCTATCGATTGGAATTTCAACCAACATCACAGGATTTTAATTGATTTAAACATAGTCAATTTATTTTAGGATTAACGATATAACTGCCTCGTTGGTCGTGTTGCTTGCAAGTGCGATTGCCGATCGAGAGGTCCTGGGTTCAAATCCCCGTTCGGGTATAATTGAAGTTTTCTAACTTAGATTTTCTAGTAGTGGCTCGAAGCCTGGATTTGTGCCCGATGTATGACAATAGACTCACCACCTGTTCCATAATGAGACGTAAACATAACTGGTGAAATTTGAGAGTATACTACACTCCTCTGACTACCTCTTCGATTATTACAGGTGTGATGTTACTTCATTAATATGTAATGATTTTAGAGATGATGATGACCATCTTGGCCTCGTTACATCAAATATAAATTGTTTAAATTGTAAGAATTAAAATTGTTTTACTTATACAGTATCTCACTAACAGAACAAATTATTTATTAACAGCTGAGACCTACTGGTCCTACATCATTTAACTTCCAACTGATTACTCTTATTGAGACAAAATTAATATGATTTGATTGTCCTATTGAGGTAACATTATTATTATTAATGATGAATTGTTAAAATATCATTAAATATTTCATTAAAACATTATTTGCGATACGTTCAATAATGTTTAAGTATTCAGTCTCCTATGGAGTGAACGAGAACATGCTTTAAATTTATATTAGATTCTCACCACACAAACTCCAGTTTTGCCCTGCAAATGTATAAAACTAATTGATTTTCATATCCTTACATAAAACCTGACCTGTTTTAAAATGGCAGTGATGTTTTTAATCGTTTTAATTATTTAAAATTCTAATCAAAACCTAAAAATTCACATGTAATTAAATATAATTTTGAAAAATAAATATATATATATGTATATATATACAATAAATAAAATACACCAACAACCCAAATGAATTGATACACTACTATAATAGATTGGCAATGTTTGTTTGCAATCTTCACAGAAGCATGTAATTAACAAAATCAAATCAAATTACTAAAAGAGGTAAATTAAACCTGTGAAAACATACTGAACTGTAACACTCATTATGCACAATGAAATTAGTCTCAAAATTGTATACTATTCAAAAAGGCATATTGCAAAAGAATATAAAACAACACAAGTCGATTTAGAACTTAGTGGAATATGGATATATAATAAAACAATAGAGCGATTAACAATAGAGGAACAACAATAAAAATGTAATCACTCAAACATGTACAGATTCCAAAAGTTTACATTGAGATGTATAGAAAAATTTTACGATAAGTACAAAGACAACCAAAGATAGATGGAAAAATACATCTAAAGGTCATATGACACTAGACAATATTAGAGTATATTAAACTCTAGTATTTTCTATTATTCTTTTATCATTTCATAGTAAACGTAATTTAAATCATTCCACCAAATTTGCAAAACTGATAATTTTAAAACGTCCATTAATTTGGATAGTGTCAAGTGCCCAACATCAAAATGCTGGCGATACCCAACTTTGGAATATACATGAATACCTACAAAATTTACTTGTAAAATATTTTGAAAAAGATGGCATTGCTGCCAGCATGCCAAGTTTTACAGTAGCATTAGTTGTTCATATGTGAAGATTGCAAACGAATAAAGATATAAATAAATGTATACATAACAAAGAAACAGAGGTGAGTGGTGTGGATGTGATGTGTGAGTGATCAGTGAGCACTCGGATTACGGCTACCATGGTTTTGTCTATACACTTCGATTTCAGTGTTGACATTAGACAAATCTTATTATTAAATAATTTTACCTCTAAAAGAGAAGATTATATTTTGAACTGAATATATTGGGTAGAAAGGACTGAAATATTGGCTTTGAGTGTTAATGAATAAAAAAGGAAGCACAAACAAAGTGTAAAACAAAGTGTCTGAACATTTTGTATATAAAAAAAAATCCCTGTATACTTGAAATATATTAAAATAATGTGTTAGATTAGAGAACTACTTTGAGTATTATGTAGCACTCAAGCACCCATATGGTTGTCGTCAAATAAGAATGTAATATTTATATATGTACATCAAACTATATTTCATGTCATTTAGATTTCATAGTAACTACATATCATAGAGCAAGTAAACAGGCAGCAAAATTGTTGAGAAGAATCTAGCAGCATTTACCTAACCGAACCTTGTTGTCAGTTCTAATGGTAAAATAGTGCTAATAGGGTACATAGATGTATGAAACGTGTAGTAAGTAGCTCGCACGGTAGCCGTCATCCGGAGGATGGTAGAGAGAGCGCGAGAGAGACATAAGCGAGCAACGCGTGCAGCAGCGCCAGCAGCCGGCGCAGCAGCGCGCGGCCGGGCGCCGGGGCGGCCGCGGGGGCAGTTACCTTCAGCGGCACGGGCGGCACCTCCAGGTGGTAGCCGATCTCGCACAGCTTGCGCAGCAGGTCGAGCCCTGGAACCGAGGGGTTCAAACTTATCGTCATCAGCACTTTTTTTCTGCTCTTGGACACAATATCCAAATAATTTGCTGCACTGGCCAAGTATGGATTGAATGTCATCCAGCTTATGAAACAATTTAAAAACTCGAACGTGGAGTACAGTTTTCACAACATGTTTCTCTTTATTATTTTAGCAAATGGTTACAGAAGGATGATTTAAAATAGGATCTGTTCTGGAGGTTTAATTTTTACTGTGACTGGACATGAGAATGTCTGGGACCACACAGTTTAATCCACTAATCATTCCATTAAAAATGTTTTAAACCAACCTGCTTCTCTGTTGTCCCCGTAGCGGGTCTCCCAGGCGTCGAACAAGCGATTGTAGTAGCGCGGCCCGGCCAGGTACGGCAGGTACTTGTGAGAGTCTGTGGTAGGGAAGACCCGCTCCATGTCTCCGGTCTGTGTGAGCTCGTCCTCCGCTTGGATGAGGTGCCGCACGTCGTCTGGAGTGAGGGTCGACAGGATATCACGTAGATACTGAAAATATCCGAATAAACTTGTATGAAATATGAATTACGTATTTGGTTATAATTATGACTACTTGTGATCTGGTAAACATACATACAAGCATGTAAGTTCAATATTATTGCAGAGATACATTGCACAATATATCTCTAATCTTATGTAACCTCATAAAAAATATAAGTATGCATTTATATGTATCTCTGTAGTTAATCAAAGTGTGGTTACCATAACACAAGCTCTACTTTGGACGACCATGACGACCATGTATGGTGATGGTTATTATAACAAAATTGACTTAACCATATCTAACATCAAAATTTTAATGTTTCATTATCTAACCTCAATGTAACTTACAAATAATTAATGAATCAATATATTCAATTACAATAGAGACAACTCACCATATCCCGATCTTCCATGTTTGTATAAATTATGTGTTTATCCCTTTCTTCTTTTGACAGGTATATGGTATACAATCTGCTATCGTAGGGCAGGCCCGCTTGAAAATTGACCCAATAACTATGTTTAAAACTGGCGAAATATAGCAGTATACTACACTCTTCTGCCTACCTCTTCAGGGATTAGGTGCGTGATGTTACGTATGTTCATAATGTTATCATATTCAACAAGTCGACCCACTGGCAAAATTGATTTGATAGACTTACAATGTACATGAAATATCAATGTCTATGAGGTGACCGTTGGTCCATAAAACACTAATCGGTAGATCAAGTAGTGCCCAGATGTAGTATTTGGCGATTCTATGATTACAGAAAACTTGAACAATGTTTTTTATATATTTGGATTGCCATCCTCTTGCATTTCACTTCAATATGAGCTACACATGAAAGCGTCTTTGACGTGGTGTGCGTGTACGTGTACGTGTACGTGTGCGTGTGTGTGCGTGTGCGTACACTTGTGTCGTCACTAACCAATTTGTTCGGCTTTTCCTTAGTGAGCATGTCGAGGTTGGTCCGGGGGGGCACTTGGAACTGGGCGATGTTGAGCACGGTGGTCACCAGCGGGCCCTTCACGTGGATGTCGAGCGGCGACGCGCTGTGCAGGCTCGGCGAGATGTTCACCTGGAAATTAATTCAGTAAAAATATAGATTTGAATATTATTAAACCTGTTATTTAACTAGCACAGGGATTCGTATGCATAGAATACTTATATTTACGAAGCGTGCAGTAGCAACAATTACACAATAATCCATAGCCCTCGCAGCCATTAATGCAGTTGCAGATTAACGATCTGTAAAGCCAAGCAACACCCTTGTATGGCCAATTACCACAACTGTTTTAGTTTAATAATTGTAGCAGCCGTTAAATCGGTGTATGGCAATAGACTCAGCACCTATTACACAATGGGATGTAACCGTAACTGGTGAAACTTGGGTCAGTCAAGTCAAGTCAGGGCAGGGCAGTGTGTCAGAATAAGCTCGATGTTACATCCAATGCCACCAGAGGCGCGTTCAGTGGAACATAAAAGAGTATTGGCAGGCCATTGATTATCCATATCCATTTTAGAATTAAATGTAGCTGTAACATTGGCATGTCCATAATGATAAACCACACAAAACCAACACACCGTAACACTTTCTATACTCATTTTACCTGATTTAAATCTGGGCTAATAGATGTAATGAGTTTTGTTTTGAATGGCAATTTTTAGGATTTCATTTTAATATGAATGGTCAAATAATTTTTACTTGAAATTTTTCTACATAATAATGAAATGCCTCTCATAAATTTTAATAGTTATTGGAAAAATGTATATTCTCCTACTTACCTCTAATAACCAGGGCTTAAGATCTTCATCTAATAGGACATCAATGCCAAACAACTCGTAACAGTTGTATCTAGAAGTAATGTTGGCTTTAGTTAGAGAGCTGATACTAGCTTCACCGGATATTATAGTCTTGATGACCAGATCCTTCATGGAATTCCACAGTGCATCTGTGTCCACACTCCTCTCAGTCTTCAGGTAGTGAAATAAGGTTTGTAAGGTCCTGAAATATGCAGATATGAATTCAAAAGGTGTTAGAAATTAAATGGCCCTAAAAATATGGGGGCCCAAAAATACTTGAATGTAAACAAACAACAAGCACATACCATTTGTGTCCTTCACAAGCGGAGAAATCTTCGTTTGGCGTGTAATTTTTGGATAATCTATTAATTGAATAGTTTGTTAAATGCATATATCTGTCGTTGAGAGATGTTAGCTCGTCGTTGTATTTCACTGAAAATACGTGAAGACAAAAAACAAACTTCAATGTATTGAAATAACTATCAAAAATGTTGATAATTAGTAAAACTGTACTATTTATTTGTCCTCGTTTATTTAAAAGTATATTTAAATTTTAACAACCGGAAAGATTAAAGTCATCACCATCAATCCTTTTATTATTCTACTGTTGGACATGACTTTCCTCAGTACGAGAATGGTTAAGGCCACAGTCTACAAGGCTGACCAAGTGCGAATTGGCTGATAATTAACAATAATATTATATCTTCACGCCAGTTCCTTTACCGGGTAAGCAGAGTGCACTAATAACTGCCGGTTCGCTTCGTCGATTGTTCAAATCCCGGGTACTATTGGATTTTTTGTAACTTAGATTTTCTAGTAGAAATATCTATTAGTAGCTCGGATTTTGGATTTGTGCCTACAGTCCGTTCGCGTTAAGAATGCAGTAATACTAATCTGCCGGCCTAGCCACGCCCCCTAACCAATCAAATCGTTTGTAATTAGAAAGTCGAGTTCACAGTGATAACTCCACTTTTAAGATGACTGACGTAAA
>DWEG01000189.1:0-12636 GCA_018245845.1 Apyrrothrix hygieia | reverse complement strand
TTAAATCTTGCGATGTATTAAAGTAAATATGTTCACAGCAGTGCAAGTGGAAGGAGAGAATCAAACATTGATCTTTGGCCAAGGCAGAGGTGTTATGTGAGGTTTAGTAATTTTGTTGGAGCGACGACATATGTATAATTTTGAGAAATAATATATACACACAATACGGTATATAGTGAATAAGAAATCTGTGCGTAGATAAATCACTTGAGTAATTTGCATATAATACCTTAAGGTGAAATAATAGTTACGAATTTGAATTTAATTAGGAATGTGTTAAGAAGCATGAAAGTACGTATAAAGTACAGTGAAGCTCAAAAGGAATCAATTTATTCGCAAAGTAGTCAGCCGTATGTTTGTGTATCATTCTTACTTTAGGTACTAAACTTGGTTAAGATAAAAGCAAAGATAAAACTAACCTTGGCGTTCCGACGCCATGGTCTGGCTATCCGTTTTGTTGAGTTCCTTCATCAACGTCAAGTCCTGTACGACAGTGGTTATTGCGCCCGAATTCCTTCCTGAGAACGGCTCGAACAAGTGACGCTCGCGGCAGTTCACCTCTTTGTATATGTGGTGGTCTACGGTTATGCGACATTTGCTTTCCGATTTTAGAACTGGCCACGTTTGGAATTTCTAAAAAATAAAATGCCCAATAGTGTGCCTATTATTCACATTCAGCTCACTTAACATGGTGAGGTAATCATATAAATAAATCTTAACTTTACATTGTATGTATCAACAAAATTTGTTTTAAATTAGATTTGCATTACATACCTTATCTATTTGTTTACAGATATTTGTTAGCTACGTCCTATAAATGGCGGTAGTGCTGCCATCTAGGCGATAACTTTACCGGCTAGGCGACGGCGAAATCCTTCGTGGAACAAGAACATTGTGCCACTACCCACACTAAACAGCACTCAAGTGGGTATGCTAGTGATATATAAACGAAACATCTCATATGTGGACGCTTTCATGTTGACATTGTCTTACAGTTAACAGATATGTGTAGTCAGTCAATACTCACACTCTGGAAGTCGTAGCGCACAGTTTGGAGAATAGACATGTATTTGTATCTATCTGTGCATTGTGATAAATTCCGGGTCTTCACTAAAATGAGACTGGTGTTCTCTTGTCCTCTCACTGCGTAGTCGACATCGCATGTGCCATGGATGTCTTGCTGTTATGAAAATAGGGGTTAATTAATAATACTTAGAGAAGTAGAATATTAGTCTGAGATTTTAGGCATACCTAATTATATCCTCAAGCACCTTCAATGAAGCATTTATTGGTAATATAGAGAATTTAGAGAGAGAGAAATATAGAGATAGTCATTTTCAGAGCTTTATTGATAATACAATATAGACATTAGTCTTAGAAATAGTACATAATATATAGATCCACATTATGAGTGTTACAGATCCTAATCAAAAACTAATAATAGAATTTGTAATTTCAGCTAATTTCATTCTTCATTCATCATTCATTTCCATCATTACATTATGTGAATTTTAGCCTACACTATAGGTCTTCTTATAAACAGGTTTTAAAACAAAAAATTATTACAACTTAAATTTTCATTACCTCTACTCCAACAAATTTTATGTCAAATCTTTTCATGCTGTTCTGAAAGAGGGAGAGAACCGCTCTCTTGAAGTTGAGCACCCAATCTTCTTCAGATTCATTTGGACAGATCTCGGAGACGATGCCATCATGGAAAGCAAATCTATAATAATGAGATTAAAACAGAATAATACTGGTATGTATTGGGTTTTTACATTATTGACCAGAGCAAATTTGATATTTTTATTGTCAATGCTCATACATAAATATTGAAATGTACTGGAGATAATATAATAGATTTAAATTGGTGTAAAATAAAATTAAAAGTACCTGAGATCATATGAAGAGACAGCATGAATAAATTTCTCTGCCCTTTCAACTGGGTAATACTCATCTTGGTCAATAAGCGTGACATCAGTTAGCTGTAAGAGCCCTTCACAAGGAGTTATAAATTGCAGGATCACCTGAAATTGACAAAGACTTTTTAGTTACTTTACTATTAACATCAAATCACTATGTTCATCATCATCAGTTTCCTCTCAGAATAAGAAGGGTTAAGTTTGAATTGACAGACAACTCACATTTTAGACATGATTGTAGAAAACTATAAATTGTTCATATTTTCTCATAATGTTTTCTAATAGTTACAGCAAATGATATTGAATCGTAATACACACGTTTTTTGTAACGAGGTATGTGACTGGATTGAAATTAAAGACCACCAAAATGGGGAGCCAAATTTAATGCCACTACACT
This sequence comes from Apyrrothrix hygieia, assembly GCA_018245845.1. Lineage (NCBI taxonomy): Eukaryota > Metazoa > Arthropoda > Insecta > Lepidoptera > Hesperiidae > Apyrrothrix > Apyrrothrix hygieia. The sequence continues at coordinate 10,317 of DWEG01000189.1, read as the reverse complement.
ACATTCTAAATCACTATGCTATTTTTTATACTTCATGCACAGAGACATATGTTATGTCTCATCATAATTTATTAAGGTTTCATGAATTTTATAACTGTCTGTTCTTAATGAGTTGATTTAGGGATTTCTTTATTTGTTCATGTATAACACCTTAAACTAAGAGATACAATGGTGTACATTATGCCTAAAAACATTCTCTCGCAGTTTACCATGGGTGGTGGTGAGAATGTGTGGTAGGTGCTCACTTAACACTGATAATAATATAAGTATACACATATATAAATACATACATAAATAATAATGACATTTACCAGGACAGAGCTAGAAACTAGTGGTAAATGATTACTACTGTCCAATCACTACATAGTATATTTTATTTTCCAACATAATTTCCAAGAAAAAACAAAACTAGTGTTTGTAAGGGAATTTTTTATGTTTTGTGTGGAAAATCATCATATTTCTATTGCAGTGATTGCAGTGTTGGAAGGCTATATGTGTTACTTAGTACTCCAGGATAGAATAGTGACTCTAGAAGATTTTTTGGGTCCATTCAGGTGAATAGTCAATATTATGTCTGATGCTGAAAATACCAACTATTTTATTATGAGTATTGAATATCGATTAGGTTAAACCCTTCATAGCTTTAATAACTGTGATCCAGTAGCAGATTGTAAGTATTCTGCAAATGTAAATAACTCCGGGTATAGTCAGTACTTGGATGGGTGATTGCTGGTAGCAAATTTCAACAAGTGCTCCCTATATAAAAGGCATATTAAGAATTCATTCTAATTGTAACGTGGAAACCATATCAGAACATATAAATGCTGGTTAAGTAGCTAAAAAAGGCTGGTTGGTTTCAATCCTGTATTTCTGGAAATTCTTCCTGGAGCAAAATGATACAGTCTGTTCAAAGCCTCATACTGTTTCTGGAGAGACTTGTGCCTATTAATAGTGTTTGAAAGGGGGTGCAATGATGCACTTTTTATTTATTGCAAATATATACAACAATCCAATCCTAAGTGAAATGCATCTGCCTATTGCTAAGCTGAGTCATGCTGCTGCTGTGCTAGTAATATAGTACTTTTTAAATGAACTATATTGCTGTTGTTGGTTTCATATTACATTAATAAAATGTAACATCAAGGCTGTACTCCCCAAATAGGTAAGCAGAGGAATGCAGTAGACTCCCATGTTTCACCAGTTATGTTTATGTCCCATTATGGAATAGGGGGTGAGCGTATTTCTATACACCAGACAAAAATCCAGATTCATAGCCACTATTAGAAAAAATAAGTTAGAAAAATCCAATAGTATCTGACCCGGGATTTGAACCCAGGACTTCTCGATGGACAGTCGCACTTACAACCACTCGACCAACAACAAGGCAGGCATTTTGCATTAACTCTCTTACTTTAGATAAGGCTTGGTTTCATATCCACTTTCAACTTGCCATTGAAGTTTTTAACTGGGCATATTTTTATTTTAGTTGAAAGAGTTCAAAACTTACTTCAGTTCTTATATCCAAAGTTGAGCGGTTATTGCTGGAACCAGAGAAATATGTTTCCACGTTCACTTTGTACTCATAGTGGTAGACCACGGACTGCAAGTATTTGAATTTTTCCGATTCTAGAAAGAAAATAAACGGTTATTGCAAAGCATATAGGATATAAGAACATCCCCTAGCATTTGAAAGCTATTTGTTTTGTAAACAAACTTAAATGTCAATGTCATACGTCAAACATTCAAGAAAATAAAAGTTGGTTCATTCGCTGTTGCAATGGCTAATGACATATGCACTCCTGGAATTCTTTGTCATGTTATGTATTCGAACTTCGAAACATTACGAAATAAAAAAATCTTAAAGCTTTATTGAATTCATTCTTAGTCGTAAATTAAAGTTTTACACTCACGAACATAAAAATAAGCCATCATTATTATTATATCCCTTGGTATTATTATACATATTAATAAATCCCTCGGTGTTGCAAGCATATATACGTGACGGTGGTCATTATTAATAGATGGGGTATCTGTCTGTTTACAATTTTTTTTTACTATCTAAGAAGTAGATAAATTAGCAAACAGTTTTTGCTTTATCAATAAGTATAAGCATCTTTATAACAATATGAATACTCCTATTTTTACTTACTTTAAGTAGAACGTAAGAATACAAAGCAGGAACTGTACCCATTCATATTTTTATAGATAATAATCAATTGTTAATGATTTAATTATCCTTCTAATAATTCGATGAGATTAAATTTTAGATAATTTTAGGTAATTGTACATACTACATATACAATGCTACATGTATATACTCACGAACGCATGTTGGGAGACCACAAATATTCGGATCTTTCAGTGCATCTGTAACAAATTACATGGTTATTATTTTATCAAACAACCCTTATAAATTTATATATCACATATTATTGAGTCCTGTTATGTTATATTTAGTAATATAAAACGTGGTTCAATTTACGATTTATTTCGTTTGTTTAAACGATGGTATCATAATTTTAGTCAAATTTGATTGAACTAGCGGTCCAGTAGCAATGGAAATTCGATAGTAATTTCAAATACGAACGTTATTGAAGTTCTCATGTTAAAGAGTAATACATCAAAACGTTTTCCCGCACAAAACCCATTCTCACTCTAACCCCCAATTAACTTGGAATTCCTCAAACTTTAGATTTCCTCTCATTTTGGCAACTCTGCTTGCGTTTTGTCAAGTTACAACGCAATTGATATACTCACACACAGACATACATATGTACGTGTAACACTATTGGTATTGGGAACACTGACGTGTAGGTACAGTGATTATATTAGTGTGTGCCGTAGTGTGCGTAATTGTTTTTTTTTGGTAAAATAAGGTATTTATAATGCATTATTTAAGAAAATATTGACTTTCTGCAGTCAACCTCTATGTAAACTTTAACTGTGCCAAGTTTCATACTGTTCCGTTTACTCAATTTTCGTTAAAAAAAGGCGCAAAGTTCGATGATTCACGTATTAATATAAAAGATGATTAGTATTATTGCTATTTATCTATTCTTAATTGCTTACTATTATTCGCTAGTCATTTGGTTATTGACCATACAAACCACACTAAGATTTTCTTTTTTGTAAACAGGAAAACGTGTTGTTTTTCGCTGCATGTTAAGTTGTAATTGTGTTCAAAGTCATGTTTTTATTTCGGAATAACATGGGCTTGTGTTAATAAAGCCGCTATTAAACGAAACGCATACATATAATAGAAAAGTTTGTAAACGACTTCATCCTGGCGTGTGGGTTACTAGCTATTCACATAACTGTGAACCATTTCGACAAATGTTTATGGCTGCAAAGCAATAAAAAATTTACAGGATATAATTTTATATACTGTTATAGGAAAGGAAATTGTTTCATCATTTTTTTATTATTATTATTATCGAGCAACGATTTTATTTATATTAAGACCACGCATTCTCTGTTAAATGTATTGTATCAAATAGTACTGTAACAGTAAAAAGTGATGTAAGAAATAGTACTGTGTCTAAGTAATTATAGTTATATTAATAATATTTTCAGGTTAATAAGATAAACATACCTATACCTATTTAGGTTAATGAAGTAAAATGCGTCAGCAAATACACACAGTAATGGAATTCGTTTAAATTACTAGCGACCAAAGTTAATATTAGTTGGTTCATTGAGATTAAGATTGGGGTTGATTGGTTGGATGAGAACGTAAAAATAATGAGTCATAATTTTTATGTTCTCATTTGTAAATATTGTATTATATTATTACATTCGTAGTCATAAAATGCCATAGCCTCTGACGATTAGTGTTGCCGCTATCCAGAGTCCTTACCAATACGCCTAGTTATCATTAAAGCTTGCTGGAATACCTGACCTCGGGTGATATTGTAAGGGGGAACAGTTTCGGATTATTTATGAAAGCGAACTCGTGAATCTTGGTGATAAAACAGAAATATAGGAACTGATTCGGGAACATCGAACCTTCAACTTACGATCGGATGGCGCTCTACCGATTATACATTACATATTTTATCTGTGACCCAGTAGTAAGAAGCGGACGCGCGTAAATATCGTGTAAGCGAAAAGGAAATGATTGAGCATTGAAATCCGATAACGCAGAACAAGTTGGAACATTGACAAAGTTTTTGTCGAAATTCAGTATTATTATTGGATATAATTGCTACCAATTGATTACCTTTGTCTAACTCTTCATATGTATTATAGATTAAATTACGCTAAGCCTTCGAAAATCCTATCGTTTGGTTGCCATTTAATTATTATTTGAGATGGCTTTTTATATTATATTATAACTATTCATTTGCGGTTAATTGAGTTTTTCCAATTATTCAAGATGTTCAGGGTTCACAGTTAAATGGTTTAAAATGACTGTGGCATCATTTCTCTGTAAAAATCTGACTACTATCAGGATGTTTTATAAGGTAGTATTACTTTGCAATAAGATTATCATGTAAGCGTTATTGGCAATAGGATTGCTAGAATAGGGCTGTTAAGTAAACATGAATTAATACAACGTGAATTATTATCCGACCTATTTGAAGTTAATTATTAAGTTACTTTTACACCTGAGAACTGAGACGATTGTTTCTAGTATAAACGTGTTCTCCGTTTTGAAATACAAACTTTGAATAAAAGTGACTTTGTTTTGGAAATAGATGAAATGATCGTAAATAGAACAGGGAAAAGCGCATACTTCATAGTTGAATGTTAAAAAATCATTTCTTGATTTAATTTTTCCATTCGACTTTTTTTTGACGCCTTTAATAACACAACTGGAAGTGTAGCTATGAATAATGTGTTAAAATTTGTTAGTGTTTATATAATTTAACAGATCCGAAGGTTAAACTGTAAGCAGTTTCATATTTGAAGGGTATAGAGATAACAGCTTCTTATAATATCAAATGAAGCTTCACGTCTAACCACTAATGATGAATGTTGCCGCTTAATGAATAATACGTGGTATAATATGATATTAAATCACATTAGGTACTATAATTCAAATATCAAGGAAATGCGAGTACTTAACAGTGATTAAATGTTTCGGTTGCAAGGGTCCGTAAGGCCAGGGCTTCATTAAAAACTCTTATCTCAGAATTGTAGTTATTGTTACTGAGATGAGTTTTTATTTGACCTTTGCTATTCGTTCAGAATTTTAAGTGTACGTTTCTTTTGTTCTTATTGATGTGACGTTGTATTATTTTGTAGATGTTTCTTATATTTATTGTTAAGGTTTAATGATATTACTGTTGTTTTTTGATGTGAATAAAAGATGGAATTATTCCTTAATTTATTTTGTTTTAGAAGTTTAAAATCAAATATAATATAAGTATAAAGAACGTTACAATTTGGAAAGTTATAAAAAGAGTCCATCGATGGTAGATAGTTAATAATTTTTTTTCTGTCCAATATTTAACCATCCATTAATTATTATAATTGTAACATTGTCAACACTGTTAAGATGGAGGTATTGATGGACAAATCAAGGGAAATATTTTCCAAAAATATAATACTAATATAATTAAATAGAAATAAAAGTAGGGAAAAATGAAAAAAAAGTTTTATCATACATACTTCTGATTCCGTGTACCGCGCTAGAGACGCACAAACACACAAAAATCACACACCAATTCATTTTGTCGTTCACAGCACGCATTCCATGATTGACCGTAAACGATTCGCACGCTCAGGATTGAATGACGAAATTCCCATCCGTTATCTAAGGAAGGGGTCGAACGAACTGGGGTCAAAGTAAACAATATTATCACTTAATTATCTATTAAACCGAACTATGAACCGAAGTGGGGCGTATTGGTAATAATTTGTTGTAAGATACACATTATTTAATGGCGCTGTTTGGCGGGAAGTGAGCGGAAATCGTTCTGTATCGGGTTACGTTACATTGATACGATCCGGCTGGCAGCTACGCGATACTAATGTTGTGGCATCTGATTGATACTTTTATTACGCTGAGTGTACATTAACAAGTGTTCTTATATTTTATGCTCTTGTTTTAATATTATGATAATCCTTGTAATTGAATAACCTGAACTGTACTGTGTTGGATGAACCTGAGATGATGCTTTTGTGTCATCTGTTTCGAATATAATGATTTAGTTATTTAGATATTCTTTACAATTTTTTTTTTTTTTAGAATGATCATTTATTAGAATATGCATAAAATAAAACTCTATTTTACTCTTTGTTTACTGGAGACTATTTAAGCATAAAATATAAAATCAACTCTTCGTGAAATAAGAACTTTGTAATTAACTTAATTGCAGGAGAGAATTAAGTGCTATATAAAATAAAAATGAACAGGGTTAATAACCCAATGTATAAAAACAATGAGCCAGCTGTTAATAGAATTTTCTTCCCTTGCAGCTATCCTGTGTCCACGTTTAAATCGTGGATGGTGTAAATGCACCCTTACATTCAATCGTAATTTTTCTATCGTGGGGCTAGGTGAATGTCACTATTTAGATTTTTGATGTTATAAATTTTTAATAGTTTTAATATTGTCCCTCTCAACCGAATTTAACTATGTTATTAAGATATTTATTGAAAGTAATGTTTTTTTTTCTGATCATAAAAAGAAAATTGACTGCATTATTACAAAATAATAATGTAGTACCGTATGATGTGTTTTAAAACTGCACTAGGTCCGGAGTTAAGAGATAATTGATCGTGTTTTATAATCTCAATGCGGTCTTGAGAGATTGACGCTTATTAACGTCAAAAGAGGGTAAAAGACGAAACAAAAAGATGAGAGTAGTATATTTTTTCCTGTCTTGTTTAAATTTGTACATTTCGAAAGAAATTTTCGTTTCAAAAATGACTTTAATTATGAGAGTTAATGAAGAGTAAGAGAGTTAATGAAGAGTAAGAGAGTTAATGAAGAGTAAGAGAGTTAATGAAGAGTAAGAGAGTTAATGAAGAGTTTGCTAATAAATAAATGTATTTTATAATAATTACAACGGTTTTAATATCTATATTAATTCATTTGCTACGGTATCATTTTTCCCCGGAATAATAATGATTTATATGAATAAATGCGATTGTCATTTTCAACCTAATATATGAATAAAACAGAATTTTAGATCTAGCGTTCACTGGTCTACTTAATTGAAAATGACACTTCATATATCTGACCCAGACCCCTGTCATTCTCAAAGTTTTCCAATAAACACTACATAACTCATCAAAAAACTATTTAGTCTTCCCCTAAGTCACTTTACTATATATTTTTAATTAGTTACTAAATCATTTATACTGTGGCTAATCTGAATTAACATTATATTGAAACATTGTTTTGAATATATTACTATTATTATGTGTTCCGTTTGACATCCGAAGTCCTTGATTTGATTTGAGAGAGGCGTCGTCTTGTTCTCGTGTCGCCGATAGATGTCGCTACCTTTATCCGTTACGCGATTCACTCAGCGCCCCTAGCGGCCTTTTTGGAACTAAATTTAAATCCCCAAAGAACAAGCCATCATTTGAAATCATTGTTGCGTCGTTTTTCGTATCGTGCACATGGTCGCTACCATTGGCAATAATTTCATAAAATATATTTTGTTTTCGAGACTAAAGTAGAAAATAATAAATTAAAGTGTAAACTTTGCGATCCGTTACGTAAAAATGAACACGGGTGACGCGGAAATGGATAACGCGAGTGTTCGGGACGGTTCACCTTCGTCTTCGTGCTCGGGATCATCGAGTTCCTGTACAAGCGATGAGGAGCCGCCACGGAAGCGCGCCCGCGCCTCGCGCCCGCCCGGCGACCATACGCCGCGCCAGCGCGACCGCAGCAGCTCGCGTAATACAATGCGAGAGATGGAGCGCAGGTTTGACTTACTGTCTCAACAGCTGGTGAGTCATGTTAATTATATATTCAACAACACCGCCACCGCCGTGCCCGTTTCGACTGAATTGAACGGTGCTTTAGAAGATCCCTTCTCGCGACCTACGGCTTCGGTGAGTGATATCTTAGAGCTCAATGTTTCGGTTAAAGAGCCATCTGTCCCTATTGCAAAACCTGAACGAGTGGCTAAGTTAGCATCGCTGCAGCGGCTCGACGACTCTAACTGGAATTCTGTACGTTACGTGGAGGTCCAGAAAAGATATGTTGCGACTCCCGCGTTTACAGAATTGAAAGTTAATGAGGAGTTGAGACGCTTAGAAGATTCATCTACCCCGATAAGATGGTGTCAAATGGAGCGTAGTTTCGCAGCTTTATCTAATGCCTTTTTGGCCCAAAGTGAGTTTTTTAATCTAGCTTTACGTAACCTTATAGATTGGTCGGCAAATTCTAATACGCAACTGACCTCATCATCGATTTACGATAAACTAAAACTTTTATTTGGTGACGAATCTCAGTACAAAATTGTTTCACAAGATATATTACAAATAATTTGTGGGAAACGAGCAGAGGTTTTAGAATTACGCCGTAAAGCACTAGTGAAAGGCCTAAGAGGAAGGTATATTCGCGAAGATATAGAAAAGATTCCACCTTCTTCAGAATTTATGTTTAACCCTCAAATGTTAGCATCTTATTTACAAAAGATAGGTGGGGTGGACAAATTAGAAAAAGAAATTATAATACAACCAAAGTCTTCGGTTCGTGCTAGATCTCCTACACGTGCTAGATCTCCTATAGCTTCAACGTCCCGTGAGCCTAATTTTCGTCTTCAACAAATTAACAGTAGACAGACAAAGGGTAGAAAGAGAAATCAACCTGAACACGATAAAAAGAAAAGAGGGGGGCGCAAAGTTCAAGGTCACAGGAATAGAAACAAATGACTCGAACGGGTTTTCGGGCGGCTGTCTAAGACATTATGTACATATATGGACCAAATTAGAGCCGCCCAAAACAATTCTATCATTAATACATGCAGCACGCATTCCATTCAATGCAAGGCCGCCCTTAATCCTTCCAACACCAGATATGAAGAAAAAATTTCAAACACCAAGTTCTCCAGTAATGTCATCAGAAATTCAGGCCATGATCCAGAATTTAATAATAGAACCCGCGCCTTTGACTCCGTCCTTCATATCCCCACTGTTTATTATAAGGAAAAGCAACGGAAAAAACCGGATAATTTTCAACCTAAAGGCTCTAAACCAGTTCATGAAGCCCAAGCATTTTCATTTATTTCATCACCACCACATGCCGGAGTTTCTACAACCCTGCGATTGGATGATAAAAATCGATTTACATCAAGCATATTATCACCTACCAATAGCGCAGGAGCACCGTTGTTTTTTACGCATCAGTTACGAAGGCCAGTTGCTACAGATGACCTGTCTTCCTTTCGGGTTAGCAGCAGCTCCAAAAATGTTTGCATCCGTGACAAACTGGACTGCCGAAGTTCTACGCAGCAAAGGTCTCCGTCTGGTAGTATATCTGGACGATTATTTGATTGTCCATCGATCCAGAGAAGCCTTGAAGGCTCAAGCTCTCTTAGCCACAGATCTCCTCACCAGCCTGGGTTGGAGCATCAGCTGGGAAAAATCCATCTTGATCCCAACACAGACAATAGAATTTCTAGGGATAGCCTGGGACACAGAGCACAACAGCATGAGTTTACCTCCGGACAAGGTGAGCAAAATTCGTCATTGTCTTTCGACGCGCTTAGCAGCCGGCAGTTGGACCTTCAAGCAGGCGCAACGCCTCTTGGGCCATCTCAACTTTGCAACCTTCATCACCCCCCGGGGAAGGTTGCATTGCCGTACGCTGCAGCGCCACAGCAATCGTTTGCAGAAGTCACGGCATCCCTGCCATCTTGCAACTGTAGTGCGAGAAGAAATGGAGTGGTGGCTCGACAACGTCAGCCACGCGTCTCCAATCCACCTCGAGACTTGGACTCAGAGGACAAATTACGTGATCACAGACGCTTCAGACATTCAATGGGGAGCCTTGGTAAACAACGACCCGCTGAAAGGCACTTGGTCTCGACATCAAGTGAAGTGGCACTGCAACCTAAAAGAGATGTTCGCAGTTGTAGCCGCCATTTCGTCGAAATCAAATGTTCTACAGAATTCAACCACGATCTTGCAAAGCGACAACAAAACAGTAGTGTCGTACATAAAGAACGAGGGCGGGACGAGATCTCAAACACTCCTAGATTTGACAAAAAATCTTTTGGCACTCACAGACAGCCTAAATATTGTACTCATCCCTCATCACTTACCGGGATTGTACAACACGGAAGCCGATCACCTCTCCCGCAACCGGGCCGGCTCCGAGTGGCTCCTGTTGAGCAGTGCAACGTCGAA
>DWEG01000188.1:0-12644 GCA_018245845.1 Apyrrothrix hygieia | reverse complement strand
AGAGAGTACTTTATTTTACAACACGAAAAAGAGTCTACATCGCAATCGACAGATAATTTAATACTAAATATTGTTATAAGGCAAACCCAAGCGTGGTTATTCCTGCCGTATCGCAAAACTTCCTACGGGTCGTAGCGTTGAAGTCTATTTATTATCAGTGAGCGAGAAGATTTACTTTGTTTTCTGAAATTATACCAGTACTAAGTTTAAATGGCTTTGATTATTATATTTTGACTTATTTATGATTACATTGACGGGAAGTTTTTTAAAAAAAAACGTATCTTCACGCGTGTAATACACCAAGAGGTAGGCAGATGAGTGCAGTACACTCCCACGTTTCACCAGTTACGTTTAAGTCCCACAATGGAATAGGCGGTGAACCTGTTGCCATACGTCGGGAAAAAATCCAGACTCCGAGCTACTACTACAAGTTCTAGTTAGAAAAATAAAAATAACATAGACGATAGAAATAAGAATTGCATTCGCATATCGAAAACGATATGGCAAGTAAAGAACCCTGAATGTGGTATTTACACATTTCAATGCTTTGTTGCCCAAGGCTGGTCGAATAGGTTGCTATTATTCTTCGGTAAGCCTTTGTGTAGTTGGTTTTGTGAACTTTGTGGTTAACTTTGGTTAATTAAAGAGGGAGGTGGCTTTCCAAATTAATACTGATTAATTTATTTTACCCCAAAACCGGGAATTATACAACTCAAAAGTGAATAAGCACTTTTTAGGCAAGCGAGCTACATCCTATATTGCATCACACTGTGCCAAAGCAAGGTATTTATGATTGATCTTGAGATTAAAATGCAGTCTTTTTTGAAACTGGATACAATTATCATTGCGTTTGAGGTACAGTGACTAATTTGCCAAGTACCTTGTGCTCTATTGCTGCTTCTATGAACTAAAATTATTTGTACACTAATTGCGCGAGATATTGTATACGCGCGCGTACTATAAGAGATACATAGTTAAATAAAACATTCAGAGAGCAGCTTTAAAGCACAGTAATGAGTACATGTCGACGAAGTTTGCGCATGACGGAGTCCGAAGTTTGATTCTCATTGTTTCTGTCAACGGTTGAACGACGAAGGTGTGGTTTCCTACCATTATTTTCATATTATGAAATATGACGTAACTTAACATAGGTACTGAGTACCTATACTTAAAAACAAAATTATTAACGCGCGTAACATTTTGCGTTACTATTACTCAATCTGTATATATTGTATTAAAGACGTAGTAACTTTTTTCTATAATATCATTGCAAAATATCAACAAATTGTAAGGCCTTGCACCTTTAAATATGTATAATGAGAATCGAAGATATTTGTTTCATTACGTAAAATACAGATGAGATCTTTTTGGATATTTTGTTAATATTCACTCAATAAGTATCAGTTGCGTACTGTGTAATTGTGGGAGATAATTCTGGTTGTGAAGAACGAGAGAGAAGAGTATGTTAGGCAACCGCGGTGCTACATAATTAATTTAATGAACACGGGCACGCGGGGCTGTGTACGTGCGATCACTTCTTACTTGTACTTTCATCTCGAAACAAGCGATGAAGTGAAATAATCACACATTAGTCAGCTAGTACAATCTCGCTTTCCATCATTTTCTCATGTTTTTACCTTTCTTATATACTCAGTTGCATGCGTATCAAGAATGGTATGAAAACGTCAATGAAAGTGACTGAAAATATCGATGTTTTGTTGGTGTGATGATAAAAGTTTAGACGATAAATTTTCATTTTTGTTGTATCGAAAGAGTTTTCCGATAATACAAAAAATCTGTATTCTTTTACACCCTGTATACCATAGAGGGGTGTATGTATAAATAAATTATACCTTAAAAAAGGTACAATGTTGCAGCACACTTGGTTGCGAATAAAGGTTTTTCGTATTTTGTATGCACGTTTTTTTTGTATGCACATGTATTTTGTTAGATACTTTGCATGAAATTTTTATGATACCAAAAAGGTGTATTTCAAATATAATAAACTGTTTCATACTATTTCTCAATTGTTTACCATTCTAAGAAAATTAGAGGCACTAACCTATGAATGCGATCGGTACTTACACTTTACATTATTATTATTATTTACGTCACCCCAATGACGCCAAAATATACGAATTTTATTCGCGCAGAACAGCAGACGACTTTGTCGGAAAGTGTCAATATATTCACTTCGAACCCCGACTCTCATATTTACACTTGTGTCGTTCGCATCAGACCTTTTCAAGATTGTTACCAAGAGAGGACAGTCAGAACTAATTGAGGAATTTTTTTGGCAAATTATGCAAAAAATTTTACACCAACAATATGGGAGCAACTTATCGAACAAAACCCTACTTGTACATTATAAAAAAAAATAACTTTAAAATGTCTAGAATTTGTGCGTAAAATAGGTATTAAGAAACTTTATCCCCAACATCACAGACTCGTATATTACAATCCTTCATCCTCAAAGTTATAACACTTAATTCGCTTTTGTCGTTCGTTCCGTTATCGTGTGTGATTTAGTACATTCAAAGCAGACGTAAAATGCGGAAACGAGTTACGAATGCGTGCCGAACCGCAAACAAAAAGACAGTATGAAGTCAAACTTTTTAAATAACAATGTTGTTATAAAAACAGTCATAACTCTTGAAGTCTGACAAAGAAATAAAAATGTGTAGTTGAGTGTCATTAGTGATATTTCAAAATGTTTAAAAATTACACCTCAAACTATAAACGTGTCAACATTATAGTGTGGCTATAAAAATATTTGTGCATCAAAGCGATATGAGAATCAGTTTGGACGCGTTAAGTGCACTCAGTGGAGAGATATGCCCCTCCCCCCTTTCTTGAGCTTTTATGTTTTCCAAATTCCAGGGTTGTGCTTAATAACGACTTGTATTTTGTATACATTTCAAGATCGCTTTGTAAAGCAATACGTAAAGAATCTTTAAGCCTTTGGAATCCAATGACGTTCGAATAAAAGCTATCTGTACCTATTTACCTATAAATAAGTTTGTCAGTAAGTTCACACCGTTATTACCGCGCCGTAGACATGATAGATATTGGTTAAATTCGTATACGATATTTTCATCAACGCCCATCATGTTTGTTGTTTCACACTAGAATGTGAGTGTCGTCGAATATAAAGAAATAAAGAATCAATCTAGTGCTCAAGTTGAGTGGGGTGAGACTTTAAAGCGGACGCAAAAACTGAAAGTTACAATTGCGTGCCAGGACACGAATCTTGGAAGTCGAGTGCAAGCCGAGATATGAACCACTAGGCTATATATGACGACTGTACCCTTAGTTTACGGTACGGTATACGGTATTATAATGATCGACTAATTGTTCTGAATAAAAAAACGATGTTCAGACTCTCGTAACGTATCATGGTATCGTTAAAAATTGGTATTCTAAAATAATTTGTCTCTAAAAGAGTTTATTACGAACCTACATTTAAAACTTTATTCGCTCTACAAATTGTTTAAACTCAATACTTAATAACAAGATTACAGTGATTTAAATAATGGAAATAATTAATAAATTAATGAATAAATTCAATGAATTACTGAATAACCTTTCACTGTACAACATGTGATATTGGCTTTCTTCTTTACCGTATTATCTAAATACATGTTTAAAATATTAATTTTGTGAAAATTGTCAGCCCTAATAAATATTAATTTCAGTAACTTTAGCTCAAGTATTTACTCCCTATTATAAGGCTTACTCCGTTTATAAGATTTGGGGGCTGCAAGGAATTGTGCACGATTTGCATATGATATACGATTCGTGCACACGCGCACGACCGTGTATCGCATGGAGACACGAAGTATGAAGGATTGACAGGGGTAACGTACATTTTTGCTGCTATATTAAATCTGCAATTCTCTTTGTGCTATTTTTTTCACTTATATTATCTTGTATAAAGTGACATAATAGAAAGTGACATAATAGAAACATAACATCGTGCCTGTAATTCGCGAAAAGGTAGGCAGAGGAGTGCAGTACATCCCACGTTTCAAAAGTTATGATTCCGTCCATCATGGAATTGGTGGTGAGCCTATTGCCATACACCGGGCACAAATCCTCCGAGCCACTACTAGAAATTTTAACTGCGATAGAAGATGATGATATTAATCTTAAACTGGTATATTGTACGGATATGAAGTGGATTCGATTAGATCGATGTGTTATCGATCGTTGCGCTATTGATCCGAAACGGCTCGGCTCGCCCGGGGCCGGACCAGCCTGACCCGCTAGGCAATCCGTACATCTACTCATAACTGGTTACACGGTCCGCTCGTTACTACACTGATGTGACTGCACGTGTCATAACATCGACACACATGTATTTAGTTTATCGATAACATATTAGAATTAACGTCACTTTGTTCACCCTCAATAAAATGTATTTAAGTCCCTCCAAACTAATTTCTTACTATCGTAACTACGCAGTTTTATCACATACTAATATATTACATAAAACGCGTGAAGTAATAAATTCGCGCTTGGTCAGCGTGGTAGATAATGGTATTGAGTATTCTGGGTATGAGGTGTCGAACCGTGGCATGTTAGGTTATACTTTAGGGTATACTAATTGTATTATAAACGGTCTGTTGCACGCGATTCCGTTCTTGTGGACTTCAATTTTTGGGTTTTCCCGTATTTTCTTTCTATAAGCCTGGCCGTGCCCGTCTGATAATTTACAGCCTAAGTTGAACCCTACTTATAATTCTCAGCCATATATGTGTGATCTCAACAAACATTGGAACTTATATCTCCGAAAAGATCAATTTTTAAAATCGTGTAAATATCGACTTTCAATCATCATAATTTTACAGACTATAACCAAATTTTCGGCGTAATCAATTGAACGGTATTTTCTATTCCACTAAGTCATCGATGATGTTCTTTATATTGACATATTTGTTATTTATGAGCCGATTCATGATGATGATGAAGTAAATGTTAATTGAAGCTTACCACAATATACCCGTGAAAACCGCACCCAAATTGATTAAGCCGTTTCTGAGATTAGCGTGCACAAACGCAAAGACAAACAGACAAACATTCTAAAAATCGTCGTTCTATAGCGTTATTAAAAAACCTGTAATAGTACAGACACCGATCCGTTACATTTTTATTACTAGTAGATTAAATATCCACTATGGACTGGAATAAGTGCTTACTACTAAACTGTATTTTAATCTCTATGATGCTTTTACAACATTCGTATTAATATTGTGTAATGTAGGTAATTAAATAGGTAACTTCTGTATGTCATCTAGATTTAATCTTAATTTCACGTTTATAATGTTGTGTAATGAAATCTTTTATTTGTTAGAGTCCATGTTTTGGAAATGATATTTGCATCCGTTGAAAACATTTGAATATTGTGTAATGAAGAAAATTCTTCATTGCTGTGTATATTTTTTTAGAAATGTTATTTGCATCTGTAATTGAGATTGTACAAATATTGTGTAATAAGGAAAATTCTTCATTGCTGTGTATATTTTTTTTAAAATGTTATTTGCATCTGTAATTGAGATTGTACAAATCTTTACAAACGTTCGGTTATTTTTAAAGTTTTTCTAACCATTTTTTGTATGTGTGGGCTTATGTAATAACGAATATTACATTGACATCATCAATTACAGACGTATGATTTATTCTTTGGAGCATTATTAATTATTTTATTCAAATTAGACTGTGCTTCTTGACCTTGACGCCATAAATTTTAATGAGCCATAGATTTAAGCAACGCTCGGCGAATACATGTATCTTTTGGTGACCAATAATATAATGGCAAGTAATATAAGCGCTTCCGTGGTTCAAACGTGGGGCGTCGGTGTTACTTTCATGTCTTAGATAGTGTGACAAATCATCGAGTGCAGGTGTAATTAAATAAACGAATGATCGAACAAATAAAAGATTGGATGAATGAATAAGTAAATAAATAAATAAGTTGATATATAAGTTCACACACACACAGTCACAGTTCACTGTTTGCTCTGCCGTGCTGGAACAGCGTGGTGGAGAATGCTTCAGTCCTTGAAGACTCGAGTAATAAACCGTATTTATCGGTTGTAAGCAACAACCTTTGTATAATAAATTGATACTTTTCCAAAACTTACGAAGGAGCTTATTATAACTCATATACATACATATTTTAATAGCCGTGTTTAGTTAGCACGAGCGTCACGAGCTGCATGTAACACAATTAATTTACACGTTGAATTTTCTACATAAAAATATCTAACTTACACAGATCAAGATTTCGCACAGTTGAAGCAAACAATGTCAAATCGTTTTAAAAGTGAACAAAAGTTGTTATGTAAATAAATTAATTTAAATACACGTATGAATTATAATATTTGCGAGTGAGCTTGTGGTGATTATTTGTTGTTTTCGCTCTTCAATCGTATTACACAACTGCATGACTGTATTACGACCTGTGTATTATTAGTCCGTCAAAATACATTTTGCGGCACGTCTAAGCATGAACTGTTCAAAAAGATTGTATCTCTCTGAAACGTATCTCAAGCAGGCTCAATTTTCCTGAGTGTTATAGTTCTTTTATTATCATTTTAGTACTAGAAAACGTGACATGTACATACATATATGTATTATGTAGTGTGTACGAAATTTCAGGTACAGCTAATGTATAAAATTTGGCTGAAATGTGTACAATGGAGTCTTAATAAAAATTCACTAGTCTTAATATAAAAAATCCATCACATTCAAAGTTACGTTGTTCTTTCCAAACTGCGGCGCTAAGTCAATTATAATGAATATCGCTAGTCAAAGACCTTCATGAAATTAATAGTGAATGATATACAAGTACTGTTTTGGGACATCTGACAGCCATGGCTACTGGCTAACGTATTAAGCTAACTGTTACCTGGTAATATCTTGCATAGTAATATGTCACCGCAAACAGCGGGTGTTTTTGCATAAATAGCACAGGATTCATTGAAAAAACTCTGCTTCAATTTATGTAAGTACATATATTGTGCTAATTTGTCACTCCGCTGAAAAATTTAGAATGACTAAGCCCCATGATGTAGTTTAGGATTTATAAAAACTCTTTAAAATTTACCAATGACGTTGTACCTACTATTCAAGCGTTGACCTTATCGAGTGTAGCTCAAGTTGACGAAGTGTTTGCGACATGCGATTGCATGTCGCCAGGGTTATGGGCGCTTAAAGAATATGAATAGTTTTCTTCTAAAGTAGGTATACTGCTGGAGAAATAAAGTATATTAAGTTTTCTCCGTAAGTATTTTTGACGTCCCTAAAATTATATTTGTTTGACACTGTCCTGCGTGAAGATCACCTGGCAAAGAATACAACTTATATACGCGTAAAACTTATGTTTTGTACTATTTATTTTAAATAAACATTCAATGAATATTTAAATGCTTAAAATAACTAGGGTACTTGAAAAAGTTTGTCACCAAAACCGATACAAATATTAATTTAAGTTAGTGAGCTTACTGCGTATGTAAGAAGTAACGCCTCGATTTGGAATCGCCGTATTGAATGAAAATGGGTACCGACGATAATCATTAGGGCCTAACGAGCAAAAACATTGTATGTCGACCAGATCATTATAATCGAATAATGAACCGGGCACCGAGTTACGGCAGGTGGCAGACCTGTTTATATTGTTTTTTACTTGTATTTAGGAAGCAATTTAGTTGAGCGTTGAGCTCTCTACGTTAGTTGTAACCTATTTTATGACTGGTTTTGTTTTATTCCAGGAGTAGTTACAAGAGCGCAAACTATCCCATAATTACGTCTCATTAAAATCTATATCTAACATCAGTAAAATGAACTTCTTTTTCAATAGTGTTGCAGAGGAACAGGTTGCACTATCCGGTGGCCTCTGTCAACCGTGCACATCTACGACTAATTCGAATAGGATTTTAGGAACAGGACTATACAAATTCATTCAGTTAATCTAACTACTTTAGGCTGTGCTAGTAAATTGAATAAGGTTATCCACATTACTAGATCTCTATCAATTTAAATAGAGCAGCTTGGTAAAATATGCTAAATATTTCTCTCCATCAGTGGAGAACAACTCCTGTTAATATGGAATTTAATTAAGTTAAGGTTATATATCGAGTAGCTGTTATCCGTCTGCTCACTGGGTGAAGATTGGATAGTTGTTTTAAATAATCACTTATAATTCACAGCTGTTGAACAATTTCATTAATCATGTTTTCTAAGAAAAAATATTGTTAATAACCCCTTCTCGTGTTATGAAAACTTTGTTTGTTTGAAAATTCATCTACATAAATAGAAAGAAGATTACACTGATTGTTTAAAAACAACAAAACATGCGTTTGAAAATAGTAATCCACGTTCTTCCTCAGGGTTTTAACCATCTATATGTAAAATTTCATGAAAATCGGTTTATGGGTTCAACCGTGGAAATAAGAAATAGAAACAGGGAGCGGTACTTTCGCCCTGAAATGATTAGTAGAGCTAAAATTAATATTAATATTAGTATAATATTATTAAACGGTTAAAAGGTTAGAAACACTACGTTTCTGAACAGCTAATGCCAATACTGTCCTACCTACCCTCAATGTCATAATCTTTGTAAGAGAATAGGCATGCTTTTTGCATGACATTCTAAACCTCCGTTCCGATCAGATCTAGATAGAGATTAGATAACCGTCAGCTTCAGGAATGAGCTTTCGTTGTTATCACCCAAATTAAATTTTGAACTTTATTTCAATGACTTAATGTTCATATTGCAAGCACAAGACAGTTTACCATTTATATTATACTGATTTAATAACTATTATACTTAATCAGTCTTGATTTGTCAGTTGGTCATATTAAAAAGCGCTTATGTCCAACTAATAGTATTTTGCAAATATTTTTGAATATTCATATAGGTAGGTGCGTAATGTAACTGTGTATTAATATTATGTAACGTAACATCACGCCTGTAGTCCCCGAAGAGCTAGGCAGAGGAGTGCAGTATACTCCCACGTTTCACCAGTTACGTTTACGTCCCAATATGGAGTAGGTGGTGAGTCTATTGCCATACATCGGGCACAAATCCAGACTCCGAGCCACTAATAGAAATTCTGATTTTTAGAAAAATCCAATATTACTCGACCCGGGATTTCAACAACATACAACACGAGGCAGTAAGGAAATAAAATAATATAAGGTTAATGTGGTAAAACCAAGAGTTATTAGTCTTACTGATAATATTACCGCACCAGGTTACGCACAATACAAAATGGCGGCGTTCAAAATTATAGACCCCGCGCCTTCTTTATGCTGTCAATATGTACATAATAAAAAAAAACCCCAAATGAGCCCAACAATATGCATTAAAAAGATTAAAATTTATCTCTTACTATTAACAAAATCCTAATTAAAATAGATTAATGGAACAATCCTTTGTATCATAAACTAACCTCTTCGTGCAGACTGAGATGCTTTTCAAAATTACTTTCACTTTTATATCCTTCTACACAAGATTCACATTTGTTAGGGGCATCTATGTATTCGGGCGACTGTCTCTTTTTCTCCCTGGTTTCTAACATCTCCTCCACGGACATGTGGATCGTTGTATAGTATTTCTTATATTCGTCTGAATAAGGATCAGTCTTTCTTTTCCTTTTAACTTCTGTTCTCTTCCTCTTCTTCCGTGTGCCCTCATCGGTTTTACTCTCCAATGTCCTCTTTCTACTAGTTCGTTCGCTCTTTTCAGCTTTTGTATTCCCATTGTCCTCCGGTTTCACTGATTCATCATCCGAATAGTTATTATGTAATTCTGATAGAGGAATATCTTCTTCACTTTCTGCTTTTATATTATCCACTACTACACCACAGTCTATAAATATATAATTTTGAGATATTTCTTTGACAGAAATAAAGGTTTGGTCGAATGAATTCTTGCTTGAGACACTTAGCCTTGATAGAGTCTTGTGACTTTTTATCTGCAAAAAATGAATTTAAAACACTTAATAAAAAACGTAACATCACACCTGTAATCCTCGAAGAGGTAGGCAAAGAAGTATAGTAAACTCCAATGTTCTACCACTAGAACTTTTAACTAGAAATTCTAAGTTTTAACATATTTTATTTAATATAACAACCTTGGTAATACCAATGAAGCAGTCAAAAATAATTAATAATATTAATAATGTTTAAGTTTCTTCAAAATATTTATTCGACTGCACTGGCCTATTAATGCAGGTTGCAGTTTGTCATATTGGTCAACACTTGGATGTAAAATCAACATGGGTAACTTAGTTTTCCGTTTTGAAGATGTGTTTTTTGTCACCAGTGGCAAAAGTACATATAGGTGACTGAAGATAATTGGAAATTGACTGCCTCATTCATCTAGTGGTTGTGAGTAGGACTGCTGAGCAAGAGGTCACACATATGTTGTCAGTTTAAGCGAAGTATTACTGGAATTGTCTAACTTGAAATTTCTTGTTATATATTGATAGATAACTTCAAACAAAATTTATTCTCACATCAGATCTTCCATCTTCAATATTAGACAGCAGTATCTGTGCATTGCAGGCCTGCTTCCGGAATTTGCATATCTTGGACAAGATGGAGTTGCACTCCCAGCATATGAAGAGATTCGCTGAGTCCTTTAGGAACCATTCCTAAAATTCATGAATAGCTGATTGTGAGTGTTTTTCAGATAACATATTCTTAATATATATACACCAGCTTCTTTACAGAATTTCAACATGTATAGTTACATGGTTAACCATGTTCAAATTTTTGCTCTGGTCAGTTTTCATACACCTTACAAGTGTGGTAATTTCAATGACAAAGGCCAGAAGAAAAATGATTGGATAAACTATGAATTTGTATCAGCAATATTTATGTATATGTAGTTTGTAGATTGTATATATATTATTAATCAGAATCCAATCTCTGCTCTGCTGATATAAATATCTTCTGGAAATTAGCTGTACCTTAGCCACTGCTGTTTTAACATGTTTTCTTTTAAGTTTGGTATGTGTTAAAAGTATAAGTAAAATGCAAATATGTAACAAAATTAACATGACAGTAGTATTTTCTCAGGCAGGCAGAGTAGTGTAGTACAGTAACAGTTTTCATCAGTTATGTTAACATTTTAAGTAATAGGGAGCCTAATAGTGAGCCTAAGCCAGGTACAATTCTATGAATATATTCTGAATTTTTATAAACTTTTAATATTGATCGAGAATATTTTAGATAAATTCTTATTGTTGTTGTGTAAATATAAGTTGCATTTGTTCTTATTACTCGTAGATATTGAACAAGTATAGTAACTAGTAAAAAAAAATCGGCCAGTTATTTACGAAAAATGTACAAAAAGTATTATGTACTCAATCAATGTACTCACTTTGTATGCATCGGAATCATGACAGAGTAAGGAATATAAATTATTAACACCGTCCACAATTCTACACAGCTGTTTTAGTTTGCGATCAACACTTAAGCAAGTACAACACAATTTCCGTATGTCGCCTTCGGAAAAATCATTCATCTTTTGATTTATTTACTTGGAATAAAAAACTAAGTCTTGAGGTAGTCGAACTTCAATAAAGAATGAACTCGCAAAATGGCGTCGGCTCCGTATGTTCAACTCTACTTGGTGATATATTTTCCTTCAATTATATCATATGTAATGTTATTGATATGTAAGTATTAATTTTAAGATTGACGAAATGTAGAAAAATCCTAAATAAGTAACATTAGTAGTAACAAGTTATTAACTAATATGGAAGTTCGTTTTTTATTGTCCCAATTTATGTTAACTGACATTTGACTTTGTATTTTTTTTGTATATTTATAGTTTTGCATAGTTCAAGCGGTCAGCCACATGAAGCACTGGTTATCAATATCAATTAAGTTATAGCAAATGTGTTCTACTAAAAAGTATACTATATTAAATGTACTTGTAATAGAATAACTATAACAGAAAAACAGATATATTTTTAAACTTATATTCGGCATTTGGTTGTCTCTGTCAGTGCCGTTAGCAACCTAGCGTGGTAATAAAATGACAATAATAACTAATGTACCAAAATATGATACTAACATAAGTACAGTTAATCCAAGAATAATGAAAAATGTCGCCCAGATGTGAATGCTTCATAAAAAAAAAAAAAATTTTACTTTTGACATTTAATATTGATAATCTGTTATTCCGGTTTAGTTGGATGACATTAGTAGTGTTGCTATGAAAATGTGTTTACCTTTGTAAAAAGGAAAATACCCTTTTCGAAAATTATCTTTATATAAATAAGCACCACCGAAAGTTTCTGAGATGAGACGTAGCGTTGTTTAATTAAAAAATGAACGTCTTTTATTAGAATGAATATAAATTTAGGATGTTTATGCGGTAAATTACACAACAAAAGTTGAGGGATAAGTGTTGTTTCTTATTTATCTTTATAAAGCGGCGGCAACGCGTATAGAAAACGCTGCGCTATTCGCTATAGAAAAAAAAGAAAGCTGTTTAAACATTTATTGAAAAGTCAATTTATGGCTTTTTCGACTCTTTTATCGTTCTATTTATCTATCGTTTTATCGTTTTGACTGTCTCGTTAGTCGTGTTGGTTGCAAACACGACTACCGATCAAAAGGTCCTG